>CAKNXH010063516.1:6830-89934 GCA_932178445.1 Andricus quercusramuli | reverse complement strand
TGTTCCTTATATCCATTTATATCAAAATATGGAAAATTCCCCATAGGCCACCCAAAAGTTTATATTGGTGATGAGTGTAAGGAATTAACTGGACCAGATAATGATTTAACTAATGTCGAGGGTCTTATCAAATGTAGGGTATTACCACCTACTAATAGTTATTTGCCTGTTCTTCCTGTTCGTATGCACAGTAAACTGATGTTCCCTCTGTGCAGAACTTGCTGTGAATTGCAGTTACAGCAAGATTGTCCACATGCCGATAGTATCATTGAAAAAGAAATAGGGGGAACATGGGTTTCTGATGAGCTAAAAGTGGCTGTCGAAAATGGGTACAAAATCACATCGATTTTTGAGATTTGGCAATATGAGACAACTCAGTATGACCCAACCTCAAAAATCGGTGGTCTCTTTGTACAATATATGAATAGATTTTTTAAGCTGAAACATGAAGCCAGCGGATATCCTTCTGATTGTACCACCGAGGAGCGTAAAAAAGCATATGTGAAAAAAAATTTTGATTTAGAGGGCATTCAGCTTGATCCGGAAAACATAAAAAAAAATCCTGGTTTACGATCACTGGCTAAGCTCTGTTTAAATTCTTTCTGGGGTAAATTTGGACAACGTCAAAATATGCCAAAAACTGAAATATTAGATACCCAAAAAGCTTTAATTGATATTATTGAAAGTCCAGATAAAGTTCTTACCAATATCTTACCAGTAGACCAGGAAAATATTTATGCATCTTGGATGTATAAAAACGAAGCTGTAGCCCCATCGCCTGTTACTAATGTAGTTATAGCCGCATACACAACAGCGCAGGCCCGTTTAAAATTATATGGTTATTTGAAAAAACTAGATCGTCGTGTTCTCTATTTTGATACGGATTCTGTCATTTTCGCTAGTAAAAATGAGGTAGGTGAATATTACCCAGATACAGGATGTTTACTAGGGGATATGACAGATGAGCTCGAAGTTTATGGTTCGGGAAGTTATATTGAAACTGTTGTCTCGGGTGGACCTAAATTTTATGCCTTTAAAGTACGGTCACCTGATGGTAAGCAGCATCATGTTTGTAAAGTGAAAGGCATTACTCTAAATTATAAAAACTCTCAAATCATAAACTTCGACTCTATATGCGATCTTGTGGTTAATAAGGCTTCCCCGATTAATTTACATTATTGAGCCATTCGTAGAACTGAATATCACCACGTAGTCACCAAAAATGAACATAAAACCTGTAAACCTGTTTACACTAAAAGAAGGCTAATTGATAATCATGATTCTCTCCCCTTTGGTTACATACAGTATAAATAGGTCAAAACAGATTATCCTTCCGTAATTAATTTATTTATAACGTCTAAAGGAGAAAATGAATTATCTCTCATTCCTACGCTTTGTATGAAAACTAACTCAGCGTTGAATGGAAAATGTGTAGGTACACTTGTTTCACTTAATTTTAATCATATATAAAATATATGTGTTTCAATAATAAGAACATTTACTCGTTATGCTTTCAGAGATGATCTTCCAACCATTTGAAGGCCCTATAATGCGCTGTGACCAGAGTGTATTAGAGGATACAATGTTCTGCTGCAGCCAAACAGCTCTGGATATTACACCGGAAAAAATCATGGCTAGTCATGAATATGATGACTACATGTGCATAGGATCACAAAACTTCACTTTCAGTGATCCTACTCTTTTATAATTTAAAATTGATAAAAAAGTTTTCTATGATTAATTCATCTCACAATAGTTGTTCAATTATTAAAAAATTATGAATATCCTGATCAATGCCCAATCATTATGTACAATCATGAATTAAAATAATTAAATAAAAATGTATGTTTATAATATGAATAGTCTAATTTCACTCATTATCCTTTATAGTTGTAACCCCTATCTTGAATATAGCTGAAAAACAATCTTTTTCGGCGAGGGGGGTGGGCGACGACGACCGCGGCGGGGCGGTAGGGAACACGCCTTTATAAGCTGAATTGCAGGCGTGTGGAAAGGCACGTCAAATAAGCTCATGAAGGACGTGCTGGGTCAGGGGTATTAACTCATAACCCTGACATCGCGAAAAATTAGCTAATTAAAAAAAAAAGGAAATAATTTTTTCAAATATCAACAAGCGAATTGCAAAAATACTTACAACATGAGTACAAGAGCCAACTAAGATTCATTCTAGCGGTATGAATATTTACCAGTATATATAAATTACAAGGTTTGACTGACGATGTATCACTATTCAACATGGACACGCGCTGGAAGCATCCGTTCACGTCACTAATATGTGGTCCAACAGGTTGTGGTAAAACTTTCTTTGTAAAAAAGTTTCTCCGAAATCTCAACCGAATGTGCGATACACAGATTGATCGAATAATTTTCTATTATTCAGAGTGGCAAACAGCTTATAAAGAATATGGAAAAGAGATAGAGTTTCGTGAAGGATTACCACAATCTTCTGATTATTCCAATGATTTAAGGCCTAAACTTATAATTCTCGACGATTTAATGAGAGAATCTTCGAGTAGTACAATTGTAGATCTTTTTACTAAAGGAAGTCATCATAAAAATTTGAGTGTAATTTTCATTTCTCAAAATCTTTTCCATCAAGGGCATGGTCAAAGAGATATTTCTCTAAATGCAAACTATATTGTCAGGTTTAAGAATCCTCGAGATCGGGCTCAAATTCAACATCTTGCACGTCAGATTTTTCCTGAAGACCCACGGTTTATACAAGAAGCCTATCACGATGCAACTTCTCAACCGCATGGCTATTTACTTCTTGACTTAAAACAATCAACTCCTGACAATTGTCGCTATCGCACAAGTATATTTCCGGACGATCCTCAACAGTACGTTTACATACCAGTGAAGAGTATAAAGGGGAGAAACAGTGATTGTCAAGTTCCAGTTGCACATTTGTGATGACGCCGAAAGGTTGCAAGTCAATAGGCAGGAAGAATGCCATAGTTTTACATGCCCTTTGCTATCTAAATCCAGATCAACGACAGGCAATACTAAAAACATCTGATGTCAAACTCGTAAAGTGCATTTGTGAGTGTGCCTTAAATATCTTGTTGGGAAATGTTCCTCTTAAAGATGGTCAGAAGCTAAAGTTGAAAAAACATAGAAAGACACTCGAAAGTTAGTTGAAACGCGCGGTACATGGAAAAGCAAGAAAAAATTTATTGTTCAAAAAGGTGGATTTCTGCCTCTCCTGCTTGGACCAATCATTGGTGGTTTGCTCTCCAATTTGCTCAAATCTTCTTCGTAGAACTTTCAATAATATGGAGCATACAAGAAAAATGGTACTGATTCCTAGCGAACAAGTGGACAAAATTAATCAACAAATGCAGACGATAAATCAGACATCTTTACATAACAATAATAATAATGATTCGCCGGTTATACCATCGATACCTGGTGCAACTACACAAACTCCTGGAAACAATCTTGGTAGATTAGATTCTGAAATGAGTCGAATCTTATTCTCACCTTTTCCGTACGATGAACGTGAAAGGTGGAAAGACTACAGTCAAGTGTTGAAAAAATTTCTCTTCTTTGTCGATAAAAGTAGGAAATTAACTGCTGAGAAAATGGATTATTCTGAATATACAAATAATGATTCCCATGAGTTTATGCCTGTAAAGGATATTATAGCTAATGTACCTAAATCTTTTCGGTCTAAAAGTACATTATTACTCAATCACCTAACAAAGCCTGACTTTGCCGACAGAATAAAATGGGATAAATATGGCTCGGTGATCATTGACGGAAAACGAATTGAACAATCAAACATTACAGATCTCGTTAATGATGCATTGAGGTATAGAAAAAGTGCTAACCCTCCAGGAAGAAGTCACTTTGCCCGTATACTTCAAGAGCTTGGCACACCGCGAGAGCTCGTGAAAAATCATGAATATTGGACTCAAGCTAAGCAGATACAGCGCGACATCAACTACCGATTGAACCAAGAATCTCTCATAACAGATGATGAAACTACTGAGGATGAGGTCAGGATAAATAAAACTCTTGCAACTCCTAATAATTTAATTCGCGAGAGGAGTCGCAGTGGAATTAGAAGAAGTAGCCGTCGAGAAAAGGTACAATCTGGTTCAGGAATGCTAACCAAGTGGCAATCTATCATCCTAAAATGAAGCTACTTGAAGAAATATACTACAATCCTGGTCATCCTGCTTCCTACAGTGGAGCAGAAAAATTAACTCGTGCTACACGTGGTAAAGTATCTCGCACACAAGTACTTGATTGGCTGAAATCTCAGGACGCATTCACTTTACACAGGCCTATTCGACAAAAATTTCAAAGAGCTCATTACACAGTTTCCAATTTCGATGAGGTTTGGGAATGTGATTTAATTGACATGCAAAGTCTTTCTACTTATAACGATAATTATCGCTATCTCTTAGTGGTGATTGATATCTTAAGTAAATTCGCCTGGGTTGAGACACTTCGAAATAAAACAACACTGGAGGTTAAAAATGCTTTTGAACGTATTTTACAAAGAAGTAATCATCGTACTCCTTTCTGTTTACAATCAGACAAAGGAAAGGAATTCTTAGGAGCTTCGTTTCAAAAATATCTGACTGATAATGGGATAAAATTCCGCGTGACACGGGATCCTAACGTTAAAGCAGCCGTAGTCGAACGTTTCAACCGAACACTCAAGGAACGTATGTGGAGGTATTTTACGCACAAAAATACTCGACGATATATTGATGTTTTACAACAAATTGTGAGTGCTTACAATAATGCTAGACATTCTAGTATTAGAATGACACCGTCTGAAGTTAATTTATCGAATGCAGCCGAAGCTCGAGCAAATATTCAGCGTCGTTTCTGTAAAGAAAAAAAGTCCAAAGGAAAGCCTAAATACAGTGTTGACGACAATGTCAGAATCAGTCGTGAGAAAGGTGTCTTTGAGAAAGGTTATCAGTCTGGCTGGAGTGAAGAATTGTTTCTTGTAAGGCGGGTCATTACAGGAAGAAGTCAAGCACCTTACATGTATGAGTTGAAAGATTTAGCAGGAGAAGAAATAGAAGGTGTTTTTTACGAACAAGAATTGACTGGTGTTAAAAATAAAAACATTGAGGAGGACGAATTTCAAATTGAAAAAATATTACAGACTAAAGGCAAGGGAAACAAAAAACAATTTCTTGTCAAGTGGGTAGGTTATCCTGACAAATTTAATTCGTGGATTCCAGCCTCGAATTTAAAAAACTTGTAAAAATGAATATCGATCAATTTTACCTTATTTTACCAAGCAATAGTAGTATGAAATATTTCCCCGAGAATACCACTTCCAATTTTTTCACACAATTGCCACATGAGATTCGTCTACAAGGACAGTGGGTCGTAGCACTCACAGAAATACAACTTCCTCGTACATTTCTTCATGTGAGACACGATGATTCATTTGAAAATCGTATTGTTCTTATGAGCAGTGGGGCTGCAGGATATGAATATCCACAATATGATGGTAATAGTAAAAATAGAAAATCCATTGAGAAAGGTATTGACCTTCTTCACAAATATAACGTACCTATTAGTATGAGGGAAGATGAAATGACTGATGAAAATATGAAGGATAAGTTAGGAGATGTAATAGATCTTATTGCTCTGAGAGAAAAGAAGGATGGACATATGTCCCTTATGTGGAAAAAACCTCTTGTTAATTTCTTTCAAGCCGGTCTTTATGCAAATATTGTGTCTCTTTTGAATAATCTGAACAGTCTTCCAGAAATGAGTCAACATCTTAGATTTAAATATGACAAATTTAAAAGTAGTTACGTAAGTATACAAAAACAGTGTGATAAACTATGTCTGACTGATCACCATTTTTTGGTACTTAGTGATAAATTATCACGTATTCTTGGATTTGCTCCGGATAATCTAATCCCAATTCAAACTAAAGATTACATTGCTAGACACCCACCTAGTCTATCAAGTGCTCTTCCGGATAAATTATTTATTTACTGCAATATTTGTGAACCACGTGTTACGGGAGATGTTAAAGCACCACTTTTACGTACAGTTTCTTTAGATACAACAGATTACAATTTTGGTACAACACAAGTCACCCATTTTACATCACCTAACTACATACCAGTTCTTAGTACAGGTTTTCCAACCATTGAAATTGATATAAGAGATCACATTGGTTTGCCAATACCATTTGAGTACGGTACGCTGACAGCTTCACTTCATTTTAAGCGTATTGACTAGATAAGAGAAAAATAATGGCTCATTACATAGATTATTACTCCTCACAAGTAGGTGGAAGAGGTATACCACAAATATACATTGGAGCTCCATATCAAAAGGGTCATGGAATTGGTAGCTTTCTCGGAGGTTTATTTCGACGTGTTCTCCCCTTCTTAACTAACGGTGCTCGAGTCATCGGAAAAGAAGCTCTTAGAACCGGTATGAATGTTATGAATGATATGGACAATAAGATACCTCTCAAAATTTCGGTTAAGAATCGTTTTGGAGAATCCAGTCAAAATTTGAAACGTCGTGCAATGGATAAAATGTAAAATATCATGAACGGTTCGGGTTATAAACATAGAAGGAAGAAGCAAGTGATTCAGTCTATTTCTAATCGTGGTACACTTCACGTCGTGAAGACAAATAGGGTAAAAAAGAGAAGAAAAAGCTCAGGTAGAAAAATCAAAAAGCGTGTTACGATAAAGAGAAAAAAGGCTACTAAAAATAATAAAAATACAAAAACAAGTAATCGCACAATTAAAGATATTTTCGGAAATAAATAAGAGTAATAATGTCGTTTCTTCATTCTCATTCCTGTGAGTGTTTGAAGTCAGAGCTAGATCTTTTCTCACTGCCTCCAACGCAGACATCTACAGAAAGCTCACAATGGGTTCATTATAAACCCGTTTCTTCACTCACTGATGACGCCCCCATAGAGTTTGTTGTTCCTGGCCATGGTGATGAGTACCTTGACTTAGCACACACTATGCTCAGTCTTCGAGTGAAATTAGTAACTCCGGCAAGAGTATCCGCAAATACAGTCCAACTAGATAAAGTAGGGCCAGTAAACAATTTCATGCATTCGCTGTTCAATCAGGTGGATGTATATTTCAATCAAAAAGTAGTATCACCTCCTAGTAACTCTTATGCATATCGAGCATACATCGAGACTTTACTTAACTACGGCCCAGCTGCCAAAGATAGTCATCTTACATCATCTCTGTGGTATAATGATACTGCTGGAAAAATTGATGATTTTGATGCTAATGAAGGTTTAAAATCTCGACAGAAATATTTTGGTGCTGATAAATCCATTGATCTTATAGGCCATTTACACTGTGACGTTTTCAATCAAGATAAATTTCTTATTAATGGTGTCGAATTACGACTTCGGCTAGTTCGCTCAAAGGACACTTTCTGCCTCATGGATACTACAAACAGCTGTCACGTGCGTATTGAAGAGGCCTCGCTACTTGTTCGCAGAGCAAAAATTAATCCTGGTGTTCTTCTTGCACACGCTAAGGCTCTATCTCAGAGTACTGCAAAATATCCCATCACACGTGTTGAAGTAAAAGCCTTAACGATACACTCGGGTGTATATGCTGAAACTCTTGACAATGTTATTCTTGGTCAATTACCAAAAAGAATAATAATAGGATTTGTGGAAAATACTGCATATAATGGAAATGGCAACAAAAATCCCTTCAATTTTCAAAATTTTAAAATCAATCATCTATCACTTTATCTTGATGGTACCCAGATACCTTCAAAACCTCTACAACCGATCTTCAACACTAAAGGACTCTATGTCGATGCGTATAACACATTATTCACTGGAAGTGGTATTCATTTTCTAAATGAGGGAAATAGTATTAGCCGACAGCAATATCCAAACGGTAATTGTTTATTTGCCTTTGATCTTACACCTGATCTATCCGCAAATTGCTATTCTCATTGGAATCTTGTAAAACATGGGAGTCTCAGAATTGAAGTACGCTTCGAAGAGGCACTTACTAACACAATTAATTGTCTAGTATACGCAGAGTATGATAATGTTTTGGAAATAGACTCGTCTAGACAAGTTATAGCAGATTTCAGTGCTTAGTTGAAGTGGTGGTACTTTCTATTTAGGGAAAAGCCTCCTCATGGAATACCTCAGTCTCTACTTGTTCGTCGCGGTAGGAAACTCTCTGCTGTTATAGTGTATTAAAAATAATCATGGTTGATTACATGATTGATATACAAGGATTTCGTGATGATTCTGGTCGTTTTATACCTAAAGAAGTAGCCTTAGTTACTCTAGATCGTCACTGTATAGCTCATTGGATTACCTCTCCACCTTATGCTTTCACTGATCTCACAAGCCCATCTCAAAGACAAAATAATTGGCTCAGTTGTAAACATCATGGAATTGAATGGTTTGAAGGAGATGTTTCAATGAATTTTCTTCATGCTAATCTTCGTGACGTTGCCCGAACTGCTAGACTAATATACACTCGAGGACATGAGAAGGCTCTGCTGCTGCAAAAGATTACAAGTAGACGCATCACAAACCTGGAGGAACTAAGCTGTCCATCGTTTAAAAGGTTGGAGTTCTTGGATGAGTTTTGCTTCCATCATGGGGTAAAAAAAGACTCAAAATTTGTGTGTGCTCTGAATAATGTTCTGCGACTGAAGAAGTGGATCGAGAAGGAACGACTCGATGGAGTGCTTTCGTACTCATACAATAAAACATCTGTCTGCAGTACACATCCAGCCATATCATCTACAACCGTAGGACATAACCTTTCATACACTTCAGAAGATTTATGGGCGGATACTGTAGAATTGTCCACACAATCAAATCTGAGATCTCCAAAGAAGTATGAACAGTCTCCAGATACTACAAGTGCTCCGCCTAACAGAAGCAAGGAGAGTAGGTGTATTTCCTGCCGATCAGATTCCCAAGCGGTGGACAAAACCAGCTGCAATTGTTGCTAATACGGATGGACATAAACAGCCTGGTACCCATTGGGTCGCCATGTACGTCGGAAACAACGGACGAGCTACCTACTTTGACAGTTACGGGTTACCACCTCTTGTACCTGAACATCTTCTTCGTTTACGGGAAAATTGTTCCTTCTACAGATGGAATACAACAAGACTACAAAGTGCGACTTCGGACGTGTGTGGCCAATACTGTATTATGTTCCTTCATTGCATGTCTCATAATTATTCTTTGTCTGATTTTACTGATTTCTTTACGAATAATCTAGATGAAAATGATAATATAGTCCGTAAATTTTACAAAAAACTGTTAAAGAGAAATAAATGGAAGGAAAACTCTTCTTCAATGAGAAACCGACAACTAAGTGGTGGTAAATATTGTAAACAAAATAGTGTCCTTGTATCATGTACACAGACAGCATCATCGAAATTAGCCACACTTTTCTTACTATAAAATATGCGTCGAATTTTATGATCATTATGTGTATTCTATTTTTCTTGACGAAATATTTCACTGAATAAATGTAACTAAATTAATGTGTATAATGTTATGTTTTCGTTTGAAAGATCCTAACCTCTCTAACGTATGAGTAGCATTTAAGTACAACACTGAATAGTTTAAATTATATCTTTTCATGATGAAATGCATAATCTGATGATAGACGTAACCGCTAGAGCAAGATAATTAAGACCATATAGAGTGATGTCGTAACATACAACCCACGAATTTTCTTCATACACGCACGTGCTACATTTTTGGGTCCACTCTTCAGCGTTATGTGATCTAGGTCAGGTGAGAGGGAAAGTACGTAACCATTAGAGTGAGATAACTAAGGTCATATTAGGTGAAGGGCGTCAACTCTTCATAGACACACTACCTTAGGGCGAGGGGTCGGCGCCATAGTGCGGTGAGGGGGACTAAGGAGTAGTGGAAGGGGTGTCTGGTCGAAGTGATGCCTTACTACTCATGTTGTCACTGAAAATTGTCTACGTTTTCGAGTATTGATCACTTAATTCTTAGTATTCCCCGCTATTTCATGTATATCGATCGCAACCTAATTTTTTGTGAACGCACCTTAATGCGAGCACCTTTTAAGTCTACAGTCGTGAGTAGATAGGCAGGGCCGGTTCTGGATCAATCAGTATTAGTGAGTATCTGTGTGTGTGTGTGTGTCCGTGTGTATTCGTGTGAGGCTGGCATGGACACCGTGCTGCTTAGCTTGTAGAACATTCTCGAGGGATCCTGGAGCTTCTGGAACGTGTACGTCATCAGGTCTCTAGCCGCGGATGACCTTACGCGACAGAGTGAAGCGTGTGTGTATGTGTGAGTTATACGAATGACATGTAAGCAGAGGAATGAATGTTTAATCAATTTTTAGATCGTAAGATAGCTACACTGTAAGTGAAAAGTCTCTGAAAATAAAGAGCACAGAAGAAAAAATAAGTTAAATATAAATGGGTGTTTTTCATTTATTGCAACCTGATCCACCAGACGTAATCTCTCAATACCGAAGGATGATGTTTCTTCAAGTCACAATGCCAATGATGTTCACTGACCCACGTTTCGCACTTATTATTATAAGAAAAAGGAACTAAAACAAAACACAAATTTCATTTTCTTTTATTTATTTCTAAAATATCAGTACATTATACTTACAAAATAAGTAGACTATAAATTAAGTATATGGAAAAATATTTTTTGTCTTATCTCTATAAATTAAAACAAGTAATAAAATATTCATGTTCTATAGTCATCCAGTTTTCCAATAAAATTACATTTTCAGTTGCGCAATTAGAGTAATTTTCATACATATGATGTGCACATTTAATATAATTAATTCTAAACATTTCACGCAATTCCTTTAGCGAGGGACATTCCAAATCAAGCATATCAACGATTTCACACGATATTTCTGCAAATTGTTGCAAGCAATTCTTTTTTTCCAAGCCTTTTACAAACATTTTTGTTGCCTCTGCTAAAAAATTCTCGAGAATTACAGGCACTTGAGAATACGGTAAATCACCAGAATTCCAAGGTATTCCATGATGATTGCGCTCTGTCCAAATGTTTATAGACTTATACTCTGGTGGAATGTTTTTCCACTTGCAGGGTGGTTGAAAGAGAGAAGAATATGGCTTTATACCTGTAGCATCGAAGAATGGTAATATAGCCAATTCTTTCAAGACAAATTTATTGTCTGGTAACTTGAAGCCCTGCATATCCACAATGTAGTCCATCTTGATTGCAACTAAACTATCTCCATGTGGTTACAACAGTTTTATACCAACTTTTTCACTCCACCACTTATTGGTTTATACTCAACTATACGATCATGCAAAATTAAGCAATATGCTGACGTTTGAGCAGGAAAATTGTCACTAGTTTGAAATTCTAAACGAACGTCAACTGGTCCGTATTTCAGTGACTCATTTTGTTTAGAGCAGTCAATAACAACTAGAGGTGCATGCTGTATAAATTCTTCTCTCGAAAGCAATGGTTGCGGTTCTTTACCATAGTAATTAGCTTGAAAGTTTGTATACATTTCATAAAGAAGAGCGTACTGATTTCGATTAATATCAAGATTCAAATTACTATAAGGATAGCACTGATCATTTAAAAGTAGTTTGACATTAGTCAGATTGGAATGATCAAAGTTGCTAGAACTTCTAGTAGTAATATTTTTTCTGTTTGTTTGAAATCCAAGTATGACAAATCTCGGTTTTTCCAATTGTGTTGAGGTTTTTACTGTCCAAACGTGGTTTGAAGTAGTTGGAAGTAGAGGATATTCATACAGTTCCCAAGTTCAAAAATTTATTGGAAT
This sequence comes from Andricus quercusramuli, assembly GCA_932178445.1. Classification (NCBI taxonomy): domain Eukaryota; kingdom Metazoa; phylum Arthropoda; class Insecta; order Hymenoptera; family Cynipidae; genus Andricus; species Andricus quercusramuli. The sequence continues at coordinate 78,112 of CAKNXH010063516.1, read as the reverse complement.
AGATGGATCTTTTTCAATATATTTTAGCAACTGAAATTTTCGTGAATCTGACAGTCTAACGCTAGGCAATAACCACTCTATTTTATTAATTTCAATTTTATACTGCTCGATGGGAGCCGCTTGCAAGATGGCATTTGCATCACTTTTTGATCTTGTCAAAATAAGTTCATGCTTAGCATTGACAATGATTTTGTGATAATCTTCAGCAAAACCAAATATCATGTTAAGCGGTATGGCTACATCGAAGTAGCCAGTAGCGGTGGTTAATGATTGATTATTATCATTTATTTCGAGCCAACCAGTATTCTGTATGTAACGTGATTGTCCAGGATTTAGAGATACATCATTTTTCATGAGACTAGTGAGACCAATATTCTTGTTTCTATCAATTTCTATTGCATTGATTTCGTATCTTGCTTCTTCAAACAAATGACAGATGGCATTGGAAACTAAAGCTGGGTTTGTAACTGGTTCTCCATCAGTTCTTACGATTCTTCCATGCACGTGAAGTGAACTTTTGCTCGGCAGGAGACAGTGGTCCTGATTTTGAACAGCAATCCGAATTTTATCACTATTGTTGAAGGTTGATGAGGCATAAGGCTGATGTGCATGAATTTCACAGTGTGCAATCGACTCATCAAAGATGATTGGTGCTTGAATATTTAAAATTTCACCGTCCATGACAAATGATCAAACGATGATAGACAAATTTACAGATTCAGGTGCAAAAAATCTTGAATCTCTTTATTTTCTTCTTCTTTTGAGCTTCAGACCTTAACTTTTTAGGAAGAGGGCACTTTGAGGTGTTAACCCTTTGGCTGTTATTTGTCGACAGATTAGCTTTTGGCATTGTGCTGGTTTATTATAACCAAAGCCAATCTTTGTATTGAAAACAATACCCATTATTATTAGAGAGACTTGATGTGTAGTCTAATTGTTATAACTTCTCCACGAAAATTAACCAAATGTTCGTCTTGATCAACTATACGGAGCTGTATATGATCTATTGACTGCACGGCGACTGGCAGGTAAATGACATGAGATGGTACTTCCACTATCTTATATCCAGGTGGCACTAAGGGAAAAAACTCATGAATAGTATGTACTTTCTGACCATTAATGTATGCACCTGTAGTTATGCTACACTCAACCCTCAAAGAATTCACTTTTATGATTGATACCGGTTGATCAGATTCATACACTTGTTTAGCTTTTAGTCTGCGTGGAGAGAAACCTAGCAATTGACCAATAGAATCTTTAGGCTCAAAATTTACATCGTGACTGCAATAAATTTCGCTTTTTAGAGTATTATTGTTTGGTTGAATATGAATTTCAATACCCTTTTTGACTAAAACATTCTGTAGATAGCGCTTTATGTCACCTATTTCATAAGTTCCTGTAGGTATTTCAATTATTTCATTACCCACGTAAAATTTATTTTGAACTATGTCTACATTAGGTATCGAATTAAAAGTTAGAAATTCAACGAGTTCAAGTGCGTAATTTTTATGAGGAGACAACTCAATCGGAGGAAAATAGTGAGTTTCCAGGATTGGAGAAATTCCCGATAATGTCAGTGTCAATGAATCATCCATGATGACTGCTAGCGTTCAACTGACTTGATATTGCGAATTTCAGCACTTAAATAGATTGAACGTACTTTTAAATTTTAATTGATTGCATAGAAATTGCAAACATAAAAGTCTGCACACGAATGTATCGTAATTTTGATATCTCTCGTGATTATACTTTATGCTACCAGCACCGAGATACTTGAAGAGATCCGAAGGTGGTCGAAGATTACCGAAGCTATCGAAATACATTATTTTACTGACAATCTTTTTATAGGCACACCAATGTGTTCCTGGTCCTTTTTTATCATCAAGATTGACAATAGCACATTCATATTTACGTGGTCCACCCTTTGGTAATCCATTTCGCATGAAAACACCTCGAAAATGCGGAATCTTCAAAGATTTTGCGAATTTGAGTAAATCTGCATCAGTTAAGGCCCGATGAGGTAGCTTCACTTTGAGTTTTTTGACTTGCGTTTAAGTCCTGCTCCTTGTTTATACGGCTTTAGATGAAGCCCTAATCCTTCCTTATATGGCTTCAAGTAAAGGCTTTTTCCTAAAGAAAGGGCTTCCATCGCTTCATTATGCCGTTTACTCTCTGAAAGTTGCTGTTTTGCCGAATTTGCATCATTTACAGCTTTAACTATTCCTGCAGCTCCACCAGCTAGCGCCCCGGCAGCGCTGAGGCCCGAAAAAACGGGTATGAGAAAGGGTAAAAATCCTCCTACTTTGGCCGGTACAGGTAGAATACGAGGTTTATTCACATTTCTTTTTCCACCAGCCTTCATTACAGCTGCGCGTGCGCCTCTGAGTGCAGATTTAATGGCAGTTTGCGCATTATTGGTTGAAATCATGGACTTTTTAGCTGCAGCGACAATTTTTCTCAGTGTAGTGGTAGGTTTTTTATTCCTGAGACCCATCCCGAATTTTGATTTCATCTTCATTGCGTTTGTTATTCCCCAAGCAGCTGCCTTTTCACCTATGCCTGCGTCCTGAGCCAAGACACGTTTCCAAGCTTTTTCAGTTAGTTCTCTATCAGCTGAGTTTCTAGCCTCTATATTTTCTCTATTCTGTGAGTAGGCTATATCGTGCTCTTTGCAAGCAGCGTCCAGTGGATTGATTCCTGGATCACCTCGTGCTAATCGTTTGGCTAGTTTAGTACCTGGTCCACAGTACTGGTAACCAGGCAAGTGCAACTCAAACGGCAAATTGTTGATGATTTTGTTGAGCAAACCTCTTCCACGTCTTGCCTGCTTCGAGGTTCGTTTACAACTGACTCGTTTGCCTCTGTGAAAGATCATATCTATGCAAGGGATACTTTCAGACTGAAGGTTCAACCTATATAACCAAGATATTTATAGGATTTCCAGTCAGTCTTCGTCAAGATGCGGTTTAAAACACAACCTGCGAAACTACCTATCCAGAATTTTGATTTGCTTGTTCAAAACGAGAATAGAGAAAAACGACATGGACATTTGTTACCAAACAGCGTACGAGCAATATTCTGTGGACCTTCCAACTGTGGAAAGACAAATGCTTTGCTGGCTCTACTGAGACATCCAAATGGACTAAGATTCGAAAATATTTACATCTACTCAAAATCTCTGAATCAACCAAAGTATGAATTTTTGGAAAAAGTCCTTCAATCTGTAGATGGCGTTGAGTACTATCCTTTCAATGAGCATGAGGAGGTTATACTGCCAAGTGAAGCAAAACCAAATTCAGTCATTGTATTTGATGATGTGGCTTGCGAGAAACAGGATAATATAAGAGCATTTTTTTCTATGGGTAGACACAAGGATGTCGACTGTTTCTACTTGAGCCAGACATATGCCCATATTCCTAAACATCTTGCACGCGATAATGTTAATTTACTTGTGTTATTTAAAAAAGATGAAATGAATCTAAAGCATATTTATGATGATCATGTGAATACTGATATGACTTATTCAAAATTTAAACATATGTGTTTAGCTTGCTGGAATGGTGATAAGTATGGATTCGTTGTAATTGATGAGGAGAGAAATCTCAACCAAGGTAGATATAGGAAAGGTTTTGATTGTTTCATAAATCTGGAAAAGTAATATATACATATGCTGTGATCAATACAGAAACCGTCGCACCTTAGACGTTGATGTGTCAACATGTCTTCACGTGAGGAAAATTTCCAAAAGCAAAAAAATATTTCACATCAAATTGCTAGAGCTAGTGAATCAATTCGACGGAAGCATAGGTTAATAAAGTTGGGTAAAGAAGCAGTTGAACAAACATTAAGTGACACTTTTAAGCCCATTGTTAAACCACTCGAGAAAATTGTTGGTGGTCTCAAGAATATGAAAGAAAAAAAACTTGAGCCAATCAAAAGTAAAGAAGAAGAAGGGGAAGCAAAGAGTAAAGTAGAAGAAAGTATTGATGATGATGATGGTGATGATGATTTGTCATATAAATCAATTAATGACGAGGAAGAAGCAGACGAGACTGAATATCCCAGTAACATGGAGTTATCAGCTCGTAGTGAAGAGGAAAATAACTCAGAAATGCCTACATCTTCATGGATTGTTGATGATGATGCAAACAAGTATCTCATATTGTTGGTTGAAAGAAGCAGAGAACTCGATAATGTGTATGGAGTGAGAAAATTAACGAGAGATAGATTAAGGATTGGAGATTCTCCGATAAGTTTCAGTCAGAACTATATTCATGTGGGTAATTTGAATTTTCCCAAAAGTAAAGGCTTGCTTGAACTTTTATTTAAAAAAGTTCCCGAAGAGTCCTCTATAACCCCCAATGATCATGAAAATTATAGGCAAATTATCATTGCAACAAACGCGTATAAAAAGAATTATAAACCAGATGGCGAAATTCGTGACAATCAATCCTTTAAATATAAAAATTTTATAAAGAAATTAATTCCCACATCTCCATCAAAAAATACAAATAGGCGAAGTAAAAGCCGAAAATCATTATCAGGTAAAGGTAGGATCCCGCAACACATGATTGCTAGACAGGGTAGTCTGATGGACTACATTTACTGGGATGACCCGAATGAATTGATAGATCGATTACGCTTACTGCTAGCGTCTCAAGCAGCTGGAAATCCAAGTCACACAAACGAAATTATATCAATTGTTGAAGAGCTGCGAGAAGCTGGATTTATATATTAATGAGTGTTTTGCCCAGATTTTAATCATTTACAAGATGAGCATCGATGTATTCGGTCGTCATTCCAAGCGAGCAGGGAGTACAAGTCGTGGTCCTCCTGGAATTGGCTTCAAAGTCACATCTGAAGGAGATTATGACATGAATAATAAAAGGCTGTGTAAAGTGGCTGATGCACAAGAGCAGAATGATGCTGTTAATCTGAATATGATGCAACATATGATACAGCGTGAACTTCAGACTATCTACGATGTTATAGCTTCCTTGCGAACTGAAGTAGTCAATAATAATATGATGATTGAGACTTTGGAAAATTCCACAGATAAACTTTTCAAAAATGCGAAAATTGATGCTGAATCAATTCAAAAACTAGTGTATCGAAATTCAGAGCTCATTAGTCAAGTAGACAACAGACTGAATGCACTCAAAAATGGACGTTGAGAAGCAGCAGTTGGTGAAGGAGCTGCACAAGCCAGCTAGAAGGAATTACCAACGTCGACATTTTGACATCCGTGGAATTGATGATACCTGGCAAGCTGATCTTGTTGAAATGCAACCGTACGAGAGAGTAAACAAAGGATACAAGTACATCTTAACTGTAATTGACATATTTTCAAAATTTGCTTGGGCTCTTCGCGTTAAATCCAAGAAGGGTGATGATGTAGCTGCAGCCGTGAAATCTGTACTTGATAAAGGATGCGTACCAAAAAATTTACATGTTGATAGAGGTAAAGAATTTTACAACTCGCATTCTGAGAAGCTTATGAAGCGATATAAGATAAATTTGTACTCGACATTTAGTAATTTGAAAGCATCAATTTGCGAGCGATTTAATCGTACCTTGAAGAATAAAATGTGGATGCAATTTAGCTTGCAGGGTAATTATAAGTGGATAGATATTTTGAAAGATTTAATGTTTTCTTACAACGATACCAAACATCAGAGTATTAGAATGAAACCAAAAGATGTTACTAAAGAAACTGAGAAAAAATTGTTGTTCAATGTATACAAAAATTTCAATGTGAAACAAGCAGTTGAGAAAGCTAAATTTAAAGTTGGAGATAAAGTTCGTATAAGTAAATTTAAGCATGTTTTTGAGAAAGGCTACACACCGAATTGGACAACTGAAATATTCACCATAAATCATGTTAAGAATACTGAACCAGTGACGTATATGCCTAAAGATTATCGAAATAAAGCTATTGCAGGTAGTTTTTATGAACAAGAACTTGGCAAAGTTAGACATCCAGACATTTATCTTGTGGAAAAAGTACTGAAAAAACGTGGAAATGAGCTGTTTGTAAAATGGTTAGGGTTTGACGACTCTCACAATAGTTGGATAGATAAGTCTAGTTTGTAAGTATCTTTGTATTAATATTAAGATTTTTCTGAATAAAATTGATTATTCTCAAACATATATCTTTTTACTTACTCATCTATCTACACTTAATCTATTAAATGAAAAAGGCGAATTTGGATTAAATTATACTTTTATTCAAATTCTCATACTAATAAAATACATGACAAGTTTTAATGTACAAAAGTACCGTTCACACGTCTGAGTTCTGGTAATTTCTCAATCACTTCTTCACACACATTTTGATTGTAAAAAGTAATCATTTCAAGAAACAGAATTTCAAATCGCAGGAGATTATTAAATATAAGTTTTTTCATTGCCTTATTTTTCAAACATGCATAATTTTTTTTGTATATAAGATTTTACACTTTTCACACAAGGCGATTTCGCATTGCATCAAACACCTTCAGCGATGGTTTCAATGATGACATCCTTTGTGCGTTGAAACGGCATAAGACTCTGCTCCAGAAGATACCGGTCGATACAAACACTGACTTCCTGGAGAACAGCAAACGTTGTTTCTTGTAGTACAAACGGATAATATTTTCGAGTATCTTGAATTTGCTCCAAAGCCACTATATAATCTCCAAAAGATGTAGTCATATGTATATGGAAATTTCCACAGTCGATGCATTGCTGCTTCTCTTGGACATCAAAGAACAGTGAAATGAGTTTGAAGTAACTTTTAAATAATTTCCGGTCTTCAGGATTCAGGGTTATACTTGCACATGGACGACTGGCTAACAGTTTCACAGATGAGGCGAGATTTCCGTCTTTTTTAAAATCAGCACCAATGATAATTTGCTTTGTGAATGATGCATTCAGATTGTATGTAGTTACATGTAACATTTGATTTCGAGGCGTATGAGGCATGATGATGAGGATGTTGACTGCTTTCAAATACTGAGTGATACTTGAAGACTCTTAACTTTATATATTTTTCTTTACAAATTCGACGGAATTGTGGCATCCACCCAAATACCGCATGCAGAGATCACCATCTTCACCAGACTTTTGCATTCCCATCAGCAGATTTTCATCTTCACTCAGCAGATTGGTCATCCTCGCTGGTAGAAAAAGGGTGAATTTGTCTTCTACCGTGACAATGAATCGCACTCCAAACTGTGTTGTGACTTTCCTGATGCTTGTAATTTCATAGTCTTTGTTCAGCTCTAGGTCCTTGAGCTTCTTCGTTGGAAGGAAATTGTTATTGATGGCAACTTTATTTAGTTTGGAGTAATCGATTTTTTTTTCACCGTTTAACTTTTTGAAATATTCAAAGTACTAAAGTTTCTCGTTAAAGTTTGTGAATCTATTCGCACTTGTATTACTTGTTTTAGTTCTCGAATCCTCTGTAGGAATACGTTTACACGATTTTTCAGCGTTTGTCGCTTTTCTTCTTCTTCACAATCTGACATCTGACAATAAACTGATGAAAGAGAAGATCTGGCCTCCTTTTATAGGCGCTTACTCCCTCTACCAAATTTCAGAAGACTTTTGCATTATATGATGCAAAAATGTTCTAGAACGTTCTACACTATAATTGACACGTTCGGGATATAATTATTGCAACGCAAAATGTGGTGCATCATTACAATACCCTTGAAGCTGCTGACGGAAGAAATACTTTCCAGAAATTGCGTAGTATATTTTTGATGATGCCACCAAGAATATTCTAGAACGTTTTATCTGTGAGGAAGCAATGAATCATCCTTGTTTTCTCGTTATAACCTTGAAAGTATTGCCAGAACGTTCTACATTGTAATCGACACGTTCGCAATGTATATTTTTGCAGCGCAAAATCTAGTGTGTCAATACAATAACCTTGGAAGGTGTTGACGAAAGAAATTTTTTCCAGAAAGCAATAAATCATCCTTGTTTTTCTCGTAATAAACTTGAACGTGTCTTGACATGAATTCGGCTCGTACAATTGTGCAATACTCTGTGACGTCATCATGAGCTTCGAGAATGTTCCAGAAGCTTAGCACGGTGAATCTGGTAATACACTGGAAATTTTTCCGCAGCTCGCACCTCATATAGCCGAGGATTATTATTTGAAGGTTAATACCTGAGCAGAAAACGTTTTTGCGATGTAACTTCAAGGGCAAATGAAAAAAAATGTAACCTTGAAGCTATTTTACGTAAAATTAAAAATGCGTTTTATATTCATGAATTCCGTTCGTACAATTCACAAAAACTGGAGTAGCTACCGGATGCAACCTGATCCGGGAGAATAAATCAAATTCATATGGATGAAAACAGGATGTCACATCAATTTTCACATACATACACACTTGCATATTTTTGCCTTAAATATGACTGTTTTATCTATAAAGGAAGCAATAGATCATTCTTGAACCTGTTTACATCAATTCGACTCTGACAATTGCGAAATATTCTGTGACGTCATCTTGAAATTCGAGAATTTTCCAGAAGCTCCAGGATCCCTCGAGAATGTTCTAGAAGCTAAGCAGCACGGTGTCCATGCCAGCCTCACACGGATACACACACACACACAGATACTCACTAATACTAATTGATCCAGAACCGGCCCTGCCTATCTACTGTCGTGGTGCGTCACATAATGCAATTTCACTTAAATTCTCGGCTGCTGCGATAGACGAAGTAAAGCGTATGTATTATGCGTACTTGATCGACTTCTACCGGAAATTGTCAAAATTTGATTACCACTCTTTCGAAGAAATGCATTGGCAGGAACAAACCAATCAAATTGAAAATTCAACAAAAGGAATATCTAACTGATTTATTGAATTTGTCAATCTAGAGTCGAGTCAATGCGCATTTTACCCTGATTGTTTTGTATTCCCTGTCAGTTTGGCGTGGTCCCATGTATGTCTTCTTGAGCAACACACGTAGTAGGTCGTGATAGGTACAGAATTAATGCACAATTTGAGAGAAATTCCTCACAATCTGGAATTGGGTATTACAACTGAGTAAACGCAGAAAGTGGAATTTCTTTTGGTTAATGGGGTAGCCAATTGAGCACTTGGTTTCGAGATTCGATGGGCATGGGATTGCCGAGAGGGTGCAACCTGGAACTCAATGTGGAAATTCAACCACGAGATTGCCAATTACAAGAGAATAGAGCGTGCTACTCCTCCCCATACCATATCAACAGTTTAAGGGAACTGGGAAAAATTGTCTTCAATCGGAAAATCACGTCACCGATTTGGCGATGATGATCTTGGAAGGCACGTTAGGGAACAGATCTATTCTAGGACCCAAGGAAAAAACAAGTGTATAGATGATTACCTGACTAACCTAGAGGGCCTAATCAACTCATTCAAAAATGATATGCTGACAGTAGAACAGTTGCATTAGGCTCATGAGGGACTTAGGCCGGAACTTCATTTGGTAAATCGCTACTCTCACTGCCGATATTTTGATGAACGCTCCAGACTTGACAAAGGTAGGGAAGAAGAATGGACAACCATTAAAGAGTATACCCCGAGAATCACTTTCTTCAAGAATTTGCGTAACGCGAGAAGGGTGGAAATGGTGGTGGCGGTGCCAGCGACGGAGGCCAAATTAACAACGACCAGACAAAATGAAAGCAACCGAATTCGACTACGCCCGCTGCTCCTATCCTACAATCGAATTCCCGAGATAATAACCCTGACGCTTCGGGCAAGGTCATTTGTTTCATGTGTAGACTGGTGGGCTATTATCAGAAGGGCTGCGATTTACCGCGGAAATTGTTTTGATTCGCCTGTAAGAACTTTCCCTGATTGCTTGGAAAACGGGAAAGGGAAGCAGTAGGAACGGTCCCTGACCGTCAAAACTAAAGCAGACATCTCTGAGCTCGTCGAAACTTCCGCTTTGGAATTGATTGATTCAAAACTATTATAGGCGATACCTGATTATTGTACTCAATGGATGGTGTCTTCCTTCAGTACGGATCATCAATTAGATGTCGCTTCTACCGATGAGGTTTCAACTACTCCCATTGAAGCCGTATACAGTGGGTACTTTTTCTTATTCAAAACAGGGAGCGACGAGTAACATCTGTGATTCCCAATGACTCGCTCCGAGAAGGTTGTTCTCTGTTAATTCCTGTTGTTACTTTTTCGGATTTGAAACAGGAGACGACAGACATAGTCCGGGAGCTGGCTATACTTCCCGTAGCCACTTTCACTTCCCCTCGATAACTTTGTTGATATCTATGTTTTTTGATGCGGGGAATCGATTTTTCGTAGGTGTCACTTCCAAAACCCGTCAGTTTTTTTGTTATTAACAATTTAATTGTTTAATTGCTCATAACTTTTTATCTATAACACATGGCGAATTCTGATTGGACAAATTGATTCCAATTTTCAACACAAACATTTTTCACTTTTAATTTTTGAAAAATATTGATTAGAACCAAAGTTGCATGCAAATTAGTGCAAAAATACTGCAAATATGCGCTCTTTCCTCATTCGATCGATCATATCTCGGCTTCTAATAATGCAATTTGAACTTTTGACCATTCATTTTAAAGAAAATACTCTGCCCTTCAAAACGAGTCCACCCGCGTATCATTTGAGTGATTTGGAGCAGGTTTACAGCCCTTGAAAGTTGAATTTTTGGTCGAAAAATGGCAATTTCAATTGTTTATAAGATTTTTTAGCAATGAACACCACAAGATATCGCAAAATCGGTTATATTATGTTATTCTACATCGCAGAACGAAAATTTTTAGCCACCCCTGATGCATATAAGTTGAACGGTTGTTGAATTAGAGCCGTTTTTCATGCTCGGTCGCATGAGCGAGCGCGGCTGGCGCGGGCGGCTCGGCGCGCCAAGGCTCGAGCGTGAGTATGCAATCCACTCGATCAATGTTATACCTTTTTTAAGCATACGATAAGATGATTTAGTAATAAACTGTTATTTTAGTGTTTGTTTATATACTTTTCCTACATAACAATACAGTTAAAATGACATATATGTCTAAGCAGTGAGAAAAAAAAATTCAATTTTATAGTTTTAGATATCGATGAACGATTTTATTATTTAACAAATGAAAGTAACTTTATTAACCCGATTCGGTTATCGTGGGTCTTTTCAGACCCAAGGCATTTTCCTCTTGTCTCATTACTCAGAATCCGTGTATCCCAAAAATACCTATCCCCACCCTTAAAAAACTTCTGGACTAGAAGACCCTTTTTGCTGAATCGCGTTTTCCCAGCGACAGCCTCGCCTTCGCAGTGAGCAGATGAAGTTCGCGTTGGGTCTGAAACGACCCACGATAACTTTAACTTGAGTGCAAACTCGTTTTGAGCGTTCATGTAAGTTTTTGAATTTTTATGAAGTTTATGATTATTGTCGAAAGATTCTTCTTTTTTTGAGTCATATATTGATTTTTCATCTCTTATAGCATGGCGCAGGGTACATCCACTGCATTCTCAAAAATTCTTCGTCCACGTACGGAACGAGTCAACGAGTAATTGTAAGATGATGGAATTTGGGGCGTGAACATATTGTTTTCTTTCATCATGGATATGTTTAATTTCCTACAAAAATAAAATTTGTATACTTCTAAATATGTGGGCGTCCGCATGAAAGTGCCCTCATGGCTGGTTCTACTTTAGAAGATATTCGCGTTTTTCTAAGTTGAGGTCAAAATGATCATTTTTGAGTTTGAGTTGGGGATGATAATGTAACCTAAAGTGAATTTGGGATTATACTCGTATCCACATAGTAACCCGCAGTAGGCATATCTCATGTTTAAAGACAAAATATAACATGAGTGCTTATGGCACTCGACTAGTTTAGATGCGTTTTTCTCGAAAAACGGGTTTTTGAAGTTCCAACTTCAAAAATGCTCCAGTGACTCATTTTTCAACTTAGGAGGTTTATTTTGGGCCTAAAATGCGGGAAATTTATCTGAATATTTGTCTTCATACGTAACTCCATACCGACCATAAGGACGCTTTTCGTGCAGACCCGCATATATAACGAGGTATTTCTTGAAACTTCAAATTTCCTCTTTCGAAAAAACCGCTAAATGACACCACAAACTTAAGCATTTCTTTTGTTCCCATCGAGTTCGTAATTTTTTCTGTAAACATGTAATCTTTGAACTTTAAAATGCTATTTGAAAAATTCAAATATCTCAATTCGTTTAGAAGTTATGAATTTTTTAGCAAACGTCTGCATTTTTGGAAGTTGGGTGTGTTTATCACTAAAAATAAAATATTTGTACAAATTTTATTGCAATCTCTATAATGTGCCCTTGAAGGAGAAGTGGTCAAGAGTTTACAGGAATTTTACCAGATATTTTTATTGATAACTGAGCGTTTTGACATGCCTTGGGTCTGAAGCGACCCACGATAACCTTAGAAGGTGCCAAAAAACGCGATAAGCTGATCGGGTTAATAATAATTTCTTTACAATATTTACATATTCAATGGATTCTCACAACTGCTGGTTTTACCGCACATACAAAAAGAAATACAAGGTAATCCGGATGCTTTACATATGCAATATTTTGTAACACATTTCTTGCAGTTACAATTGGGTACCATTTCGCCAACCGGTGAATATAATAATAAAATCGTTCATCGATATCTAAAACTATAAAATTGAATTTTTTTTTCTCACTGCTTAGACATATATATCACTTTAACTGTATTGTTATGTAGGAAAAGTATATAAACAAACACTAAAATAATAATTTATTACTAAATCATCTTATCGTATGCTTAAAAAAGGTATAACATTGATTTAGTGGATTGCATACTCACGGGCGAGCCTTGGCGCGCCGAGCCGCCCGCGCCAGCCGCGCTCGCTCATGCGACCGCACATGAAAAACGGCTATAATTCAACAACCGTTCAACTTATATGCATCAGAGGGGGCTCAAAAATTTCGTTCTGCGATGTATAATAACATGATACAACCGATTTTGCGATATCTTGTGGTGTTCATTGCTAAAAAATCTTATAAACAATTGAAATTGCCATTTTTCGATCAAAAATTCAACTTTCAAGGGCTGTAATCCTGCTCCAAATCACTGAAATGATATGTGGGTGGATTTGTTTTGAAGGGCAAAGTATTTTCTTTAAAATGAATGTTCAAAAGTTCAAATTGGTTTATTAGAAGCCGAGATATGATCGATCGAATGAGGAAAGAGCGCAAATGCAGAGTGCAAAAATTTTGAAACATTTTTGAAAATGGATGCAAACGTGAATGATGATCTTTTGTACCCAGCTGTAATTTCTTAAACTGTTTATATAATTTTTGCAGATGGCGAGCTAGAAGAACACCCTGAAATGTACATGTTCGCATTCTTCGGCGAAACGGAATATCATGTAAAAGTAGACAATTTTTACGAGGAGGTTATACCAGTTATACCCATATTTTTATTGTCAGGTAAATATTATAATCATACATTGACTTATTGATATTGTTTATAACATTTAAAAAACTGTTTATATTATAATATAACGGTGCTTCTAATTTTGCAGTTATTAATATGAAAATATATTATAAATTATGGTGTAGAAAATTACAGTTATATTTAGGTTTACTTGAAAGTAATTATCAGTATTTACTTGGTTGGAAGAAAGTTTTAATTTTTTACTGAATGGATGAAAACATAAGCATTTCAAAGGAACTCAGTATTAAAAAAATGAAATATTTCACTTCGGCTTCGTACATTCAAAATTATTTTCATTGATAGGGTTTGCTGTAATTGAACAACTTCAAATAATAATAAGCGAAATTAAACAATTCTTAGACGTTTTAAATTCAACAATTTCTCATTTATCATTAAGTATGAAAAAATTTAATTAAATATTTAAGAAATAAGTTAATTTAAAATAAGCTGTTTTCAATTTAACAATTATTGCTTTAACGGCTAATTCACCTTCAGAGTGCTTTTATGCCTCTGAAAGCAGGCAGCCTGCCTGCAGGAAGTCCACAAGACTGAAAGAGATAGAGAATGGTCCGTCTCTTTTACTCTTATAAATGTTCTCCAGGCAAGATGCCTTCTTGCAGAGGCATGGAAGCACCCGTGGTCAAAATGTTAGATAGGACCTGCTTAGTAACCGGTCAGAAGTGGGTTCAAACAGCCCAAACCGTTCTGTAACCGGTTTTTGTCTTCGGGGTATAACCGACACCTAACCGGGCTCTATCTGGCATTATATAATATTTGTATTCGGGTTCTAGCTGGTTTGTAACTGAATCCACCAAATACTTTTACTGTCTCTTATCCTACCCAAACCGCGCCGTATCCGGTTTTTGTCTCCGGGTCTCCGGGTTATAACAGACACTTAACCGGGCTCTATCCGGCAATATGTAATATTCGTAGACGATTCTTATATGATTTTTAACTGGGTCCACAAGATACATCTACCTGATTCTTATCCGGCCCAAACCGTGCCGTGACCGCTTCTTATCTCCGGGTTATAACCCACACCTAACCAGGCTCTATCTCGCATTATGTAATATTCGTATCCGGTTTCTACTTAGTTTGTAATTTCTGTTTCTAACTAAAGTCCGTTCAAAACGAAGTGGAAGACTGGATATTTCACAGAACGCCTCTTAAATCAAAAACACGGCAGAATTCTGTTATTTCTACATCACCGCACCATTGTTTCCAAGACGAAAAAAAATCCGATTTATAGAGCACCCTGAGGGTATCGGTCGAAATGGTCCTCATATACTAATCAAGAAAATTCTTACCGCTTTTGAGAAACGACCAGTGCCGGACCAAATATCTAATTTCAGGTTCCAATTGGTCGGTTAGAAACCGGTTAGGGTCGGTTACAATGTTTCCTGTGTCAAGTGCCGTGTTGGAATCGGTTAGAGACCAGTTAGAAACTAATTTCGGTGTTTGACAATATTTAATTTCAAGTTCTAATTTGCCGGATAGAAACCGGTTAGGACCAGTTAGAATTTTTTCAGTGTCGAGTGCCGTGCAGAAATCGGGTGTGAACCGGTTAGAAATTAATTTGGGTCTACCAATATCTATTTCAGGATCCACTTTTGGGATAGAAACCGGTTAGGACCGGTTAGAATGATTCCTGCGTCGAGTGCCGAGTAGGAATCGGTTGAGAACCGGTTATAAACGAATTTCCGTGCACTAATATTCAATGTCAGGTTCTAATTTGCCGGTAAAAACCGGTTGAGACCAGTTAGAAAGTTTACAGTGTCGAGTGCCATGTACCAATCGGTTAGGGACCAGTTAAAAATGAACTCTAGTCTGCCAATATTTATTTTTTGGTTCTATTTGTCGAATAGAAACCGGTTAAGACCGGTTAGTATGTTTCCTGTCTCGAGTGCCGTGTAGGAATAGGTTGAGAACCGGATTGAAACGAATTTCCGTGTTTACTGATATTTAATCAGGTTCTAATTTTCCGGATAGAAACCAGTTAAAACCAGTTAGAAAGCTTACAGTGTCGAGTGCCATGTACGAATCGGTTAGGAACCAGTTAGGAACGAATTTTGGTCTGCCATTATTCAATTTTTGGTTTTATTTGCCGGATAAAAGTCGGTTAGAAGCGGTTAGAATATTTTCGCAACATTTTCTGGTGCTATTTCCCGGATAAGAACCGGCTAGGATCCGGGTAGGTTCCAGAAAATTAAATTCAAACCGGATAGAAATCGGTTAGAACCGCGAAGAAACCGAATTGGTTTCTAACCGGTTGCTATGCGGTTTCTTATGTTTTCTAGACGGTATTTTAAGCAGGGGCCCTTAGGTGTTTTCAAGCACTAATGCTTATTCACATGTCCAGAATTGGAAAAATTGAAAAACTACTAGTTGAGTACACTATCATGCTCAGAGTGCGCTCTGAGCTCTAATATTGGAAACAACTTAGATGCACTACCATCAATTGGTGCAATTAGATTCTCGCCCTGCGTCCGCCATTCTGTGCAGGACCCCAGTTATCAAACGCCATGTTACCCGCGCGTGTGACGTCACGAATCTTACGTCGTGACTATACTATACTCAGAGAGTCCGTTAAACGGTTGTCAAAGGTTTTTATAAAAAGAAAAAAAATTGAGTATAACCTGAAATTATTTAAACTTGACATTTCTACCGTACAACTAAACGGCGGGAGACAAATACACGGAAATACCTAACCCGCTGTGGATCAAAATTCTGGAGATGCAGAATAATAATCAATAGCTAAACCTTACAAGAATAATTTGTGGCAGTTTTACCTTGCACACAAGGCAACGCTTCGAATTCAAGTGCAGCAAACAAAATTAGGGAACGAGGCCGTACAGAAAAACAATTTCTATAATGAAAAACTCGTTCATATAGAAGTATGAAACAGAGCGAACGTTCGGCTTGATGCCCTCGCATGCCAATTCCTGACCACAAGCAGGCGGTTCAAGTCACGGACCCACTTCTCGCTTCTGTGCAACACTTTCCGTAGCGATTCGCGCCTCTTGACTACGGCGTGCAGACTTCCGACCGCGCTTTTCTGCGTCCGTCGGCTGCTTGCAGGTGCTGACTACAATGACCGATGGGCTGCGCTGGTACCGCCATGTTGGATTAGTAACCGTGGGAATTTTGAAGGCGGCACTCACATCCGCACTTCACCCATGTTGCACAATAACGAATTATTCCGCCCTCGACCACTAATCACAACTCTCCCGGAAGAATTCTACCCTTTCGCTGCAAATGTAATAAGTCGTTGATAACTTCAAAAAAAGGGCCAGAATACTGGTTTAACACCGACAATAAAGCATTGACTTAACCTATCAACCTCCAGCCAGACTTTCTATTTTCCGAAAAGCCTATGCGAAAAGATATCTGCGCGCTGAGGGCCAAGAAACATAAGTGTATTTGCATATTACTTTTTATTATTCAAGGGCTGTTCAGCTCAATAATGAAATTGTTACAAAAAATTATGGATTTTATCATTTGATCGAATAGCTCCTAAAAATAAAGAATTATATCCAAATACTATCATGGTAAAACATTTTTTTTCAAGCTAATAAAAAAATAAAGTTTCTCCCACGCAATTATAATTATTTTTTTACCCTCAGCGTGCAGACATCTTGGATTTTCCCCACTCAACCTGAACACCTAATTTTCTAACTGAAAAATTCCGCTGAACAATCCTCCCTCTCGTTTCCATCTCGAACCGCGGTAAATCACACCTACGGCCACGTTTTATGACCGTGAGTATAGTGGCCATAAGGCTCTCGGGGGGGGGGGGGGGCCAAATAATCTCTGTTTCGTAACTTCAAATCCATTCCCGCGTGCCAAAAACATGCCAAGACACTTGCAAAGCTGTCACCTTTGGGTCGCTTTGCATCCTCAAAACACACGAGGGTTGCGCTGGCCTATCGTTGTGATTTTGCTATGCACTGTGGGCAGCGGTCACACGGTCGTGACACTAGGCCATAGCTGTGATTTCGTTCTTTTGGGAAACAGTTTCATTATCATAAATGGCAGTTGCTCCCAGTTTAACCTTTTTATACATATATAACACATAAACCCTATCTTTCTAATGAAAGAATATGACAGATGAGTAGGACCACGCTCTTTCAATTACGAGCTTTGAAATATTAAATACTTATAAGTTCGCCAACAAATTATGCCCACTAATCAGTAAAAGACAGTTCATGTTACTAAAAGATTGACGAAAAAGTAATTTACAGATAGTCATTTGCAGGAAAATAAGAATATTTCATTAACTGTCTAATCGTGCGGCCATTCGGACGAGTATAAAGGGTCTGGGGTGACTATTTTTAATTTGAAATTTTTTGCTGCTTCATTCAGAGGTACCTGAGACGAAGTTCGTTAAATCTACTAGGGATGCTTTTTTGGATCCGTCTAATATTATTGTAGGGATAGGGTATCCTTCTAGAGACTTGGGAAGGTGTCTGGGGTTAAGATTTATAAATTCATATTTTGTTGACTGTGTCAGTTGAAGTCTGCTTACATGGGGTATGTTAAGTGTAGTAGGGGTTGCTTTTAGTGTTACTGAATATCACAGTGGTGTCGAGGATATGCACTAGGGTCTAGGAATGGTACTCAAGGTGAATATTTCATATTTGACATGTTTTCTGGCTATTTTAGTTGAAGGTAGCTGAGACAGGGTTTGGCGGCGTTCCTGAAATGTACTAGGTTTGGTTGTTTGGGGTTTTTGAATATTACTGTGGGGATCAGGATATGAACTAGAGTCTCGGGAAGGTTTCTGGGGCGAGAAGTTTGAATTCGACATTTTTCGCCGTTTTTGTCGAAGGCAGCTATGCTTAGGTTCGTTGAATGTACTAGGGGTTGCTTTTGGGGGTTGATGAATATTGCAGTGGTGATAAGAATATGAACAAGAGACTAGGGCAGGTATCTCAGGTGAGTTTTCTTATTTTTAAATTTCACAAATTGAATTTATTCAGAAAAAAGATCTTCTCCTTTCGCTCCGCTGGGATTCGAACGCCAGGTCATTTGATTGCCGCTCAGTTGCTCTACCACTGAGCTACAAGTAAAATTCATATTAAAATTTTATTGGCGGTTTCAGTTGAAGGCAGCTGAGTTAGGGTTGGCTAAATGTTCTATCAGGTTTTATTGGGGTTTATGGAATATTACTATAGGAATAGAGACTTAAACTAGAGTCCCGGGTAGGTGTCTCGGGTGGTCACTTTTAATTTGAATTTTTCTGCTATTTCAGTTTAAGGCAGCTAAGGCGGAGTTTATTTAACGTACTACGGATGGTCTTTTGAGCTCTTCAATATTACTGCAGGAATCGGATATTTACTGGATTCTTGGCAAGGCTGTAAAATATTATTGTAAGATATCGATATTGGTTAAAGTCTTAAACAGGTGTCTGGGCGATTATTCTTTATTTAAAATTTGTTTGACTTCTTCAGGCGAAGGCAGCTGAGACGGGGTTCAGTAAATGTACAGGGGATGGTTTTGGGCGTGGCTGAATATTATAGTAGGAAGAGCCAGATAAATAAAAAAAAATCAAAGCTTATTATCATCAACTCAAGAGTATTCAAATTTCTTTTTCAATAGTTCAGAAGTTTCCATGTGTATTTGATAGCATTCAAGAGAATTCTATAGATTTCAAGACAATTTTTCTGGATTGAATAGATTTCTTCTGAATTAAAGGGAATTCCTCTAAATTTACGAAAATTCTATTGAATTCAAGAGGATTCTTCTGGATTCGAGAGAATTCTTTTGAATCCTAGAGAATGTTGCTAAACTCAAGAGAATTCTACTACATTCAAGAGAGTTCATCAGAATTCAAGAGAATTTTGCTGATTTTGATAAGTTTCTACTCAATTCAAGATCATCCTGCAGTTTTCAAGAGAACTCTGCTGAATTCAAGTAAATTTCACTGAATGCACGAGATATCTATACAGAAATTAGGAGAATTCTGCAAATTTCAAAAGAGAATTCCCCATATTTCAAGAGAATTCTGCTGAAATTAAGAAAATTCTACTAAATTTAAGAGAATTGTCGAACTTCATACAGAATTTAAGGAAATCCTGCTCAACTCAAGAGAATTCCTTTGGATTCAAAAGAATTCTTTTGAAATCGAAAATAATTCTACAGAATTCAAGAAAATTTTGTCGAGCCTCAGAAAGTTCTATTGAATCCAAGAGAATTCTACATAATTAAAGATAATTCTACTGATTTCAAGAGAATTGTATACGGTGTTTATGAGATTTCTGTTTAGATAAAGAGAATTCTACAGAATTCGAGAGAATTATGCTGAATGAAGAGAATTCTGCATAATTCATCAGAATTCTACATAATTCGATAATTTGGCTGATTTTAAGAAAATTCTTCGGAATTGAAGAGAATTCTTCAGAAAATTAGAGGATTTCTACTAAATTTAAGAGAATTCTACCAAATTAAAATGATTTCCAGTGAATTCACAAGAATGTTCACTATGTTGCTTGGGGATAAGATATTTTTTATTTTCGTATCTCGTACGAGCTTGACTTGTTGATGCACGCAGTTTCGTCGATCGCATGTGGCCTGTCAGGCACATAACGCGTGCCTTTAATTGGTTGATCTTCAGTTATTAATTATTCGGCAATTATTCACTTTTTCAAGAAAATCTGTTCATTGTTTTCTATTCCATTTATTTGTATTTATTATTAATATTATTATTCATTATTAACTTTTCCAAACAAAATCATTATTGTTCTTAATTCTGTTTTTATTTTAAAAATAAAAATGGAATCAAAAACAATTTAAAAATATTCAAAATTTAATAGTTACCGATTTGATTAACAACTAAAGATCAACCAATCAAAAGCTCGCGTAAGATTGCCGACAGGCCATGTGCAATCGACGAAACTGTGTGCATCAAGAAGTTAAGGTTATATGATTTCCCCTCCGTTCGCTGTTTCAGTAGGCTGTGACTCTCTGGTGCAGCCTTACACTTGGACAAGATACAAAAATAGAAAAATATCTCTTCCCCAAGCAACTCAGTGAACAATCTTGTGACTTCACTAGAATTCATTTGAATTTTGTAGTATTCTCTTAAATTCAGTAGAGTTGCCCTAATTTTCTAAAGAATTCTCTTAAACTCAGCAGAATTTTCTTAAAATCAGACAAATTATCTAATTCTGTAGAATTCCCACGGATCATGTAGGATTCTCTTAAATTCTGTAGAATTCTCTCCATCTAGCATAATTCTCTTCAATTCTGTAGAATTCTCTTGAAATTAACAGTACTCTCATGAACTCCGTATAATTCTTTTAAATTCAGTAAAATTATCTTTAACTATGTAGGATTCTCTAACGCTCGGTAACATTTTCTTGACATCTGTAGAATTCTTTTCGAACTCAAAAGAATTTTTTTGAATTCAGAAGAATTCTCCTGAGATCAGCAGATTTTCCCTAAATTCAGTATTAAGTTCAACAGAATTTTCTTGAATTCAGTAGAATTCTCTGAAGTTCAACAGAATTCTCTTGAAATCTATGGAATTCTCTGTTGAATTAAGAAGGATTCTCCTGAATTCTGTATGAATATCTTGTGAATTCAGTAGAATTCTCTTGAATTATGTAGCATTGTTCTTTAATTAAGCAGACTTCAATTGAAATCTGCAAAATTCTCTTGAATTATGTTGAACTCTCTTGAATTTAGTAGAATTTTCTTGATTTTGGCAGAATTCTCTTGAATTCAGAAGAATTCTATTGAATTCAGAAGAATTCTCTTGAATTCAGACGAATCCTCGTGAATTTAGGGGAATTCTCTTTAATGCAGAAGAACTCTCTTCAAATATATAGAATTTTCTTGAATTCTGTAAAATACACTTGAACGCTTCTAGCGAGCAAGTACATTTATCCAACCCTATCTCAGCTGCCTTCAATTAAAACAGACGAAAAAATTTTAATAGAAATTTTACTATTAGCTTAGTGATCGAGCACCTGACTGGCAATCAGTTGACATGGTGAATAAATTTAATTTGAAAAATTGTTAATCAAGAAGAATCACCTGAGGTACCTGCCCTACTCTCTTGTTTATATCTAGATCACCAATTCAATATTCAGCTACCCCCAAACGCAACCCCTAGTACATCCAACGAACCTAAGCTTAGCTACCTTCGAAAAAACGGCCAAAAAATGTCAAATTCAAACTGCTCGCCCTAGAAACCTATCCAAGACTCTATTTCATACCCTGATCCCCACACTAATATTCAACAACCCCAAACAACCAAACCTAGTACATTTAACGAACCCCGCCAAACCCTACCTCAGCTGCCTTCAACTAAAACAGCCACAAATACTTCAAATTAAAAATAATTACCAGGAATACCTTTCCTGGACCCTAGTGCATATCCTCGACACCACTGTGATATTAAGTAATCCTAAAAGCAACCCCTACTGCACTACCTTTGGCTGGCACCCTGGGGTCGTTCGCGACCAACCATCTTGCGAGATTCACCGTTTCTCTGTATGCTTTGATTGTGACAGGACATAGAAAAATGTGTTTTTTTTTTCAATGAAATGTCTTCAATAAGTACATCTTGACATTATTCAGATAAATTTTTAACCCTTAATATTGAAAATTTAAAAAGTCATGCATTTTTTTTAAAGGTCAGTTTTTGGAGTTTTTTGGAATTTTTAATTTGTTCGCAACCCCCAAAAGCAACCCCTAATACATTCAACAAACCTAATCTTAGCTGACTTCGGCAACAACGGCACAAAAATGTCAAATTCAAGCTTTTCGCCCCATACACCTTCCGTAGACCCTAGTTCATATCTTTGTCACCACCGTGATCCTCAGTAATCCTAAGAGCAACCTCTAGTAAACTTAACAAACCCCATATAAGCTGCCTCCAACTAAAACTGCCAATCATTCACGCATACTTTAATTAATGAGTAAGTGCTCGGGTGAAATTACTAATTGATACGAATATGTGTATTAAGTATTGATAAACCAGATCCTAACTCTGATCCTCAACTTATACTTCGAACGCCACTGTAATATACAGCAACCTCAAAAAACTACCCGTAGTACATTCAACGAACCCCATATTAGCTGTCTTAGACTAGAGCAACCAAACAAAGGACCCCACACATTTTACATTAAAATTCGGTTTGGTTCAAGTTAGCTAAAATTGTAATATACAGGTAATATAGTTCAAAACCTGTGGACCATAAAGCCCCAATGGGCACCAGTCCTAAAAATAAAAACTTTCTGAGGTAGGGATGATCAGCACAATCACTGACAACACTGGAAACACTGGTAAGAACTGTCAAGCCAATAGGGCCAATAAAATGGTGCTGTCCTGGTAATGATATTTGGAACCATGGGCAGTCCTGGCAATGTAAATACTGTTCGAAACATTGAAGGTAGAAGACAGTTCAGTCAATGAATACAAGAATGTAGGTCAGTCCAATTAATAAAGGACAAACTGGTCCAGCGACTAAGGGAAATGTAATGGGACTGTCCTGGTAATGTGAAGATTTATTAAAATATTTAAGGCAAAATACTTACGCAAGGAAGTTGAAATGCACCTTTCAAATGCAAAATGGAACTTCTCTTTCCAAAGGACAAGGCTTCCCTGGACATCCCTTTCTACAAAGATTCGGGCGAAGGAACCATTGGACATCGCTTCTCCCATCTGTACATTCAGACGCTCGGGCTCTGCTAATATTGGATAAGTACTCCCAGGAAATCACATCCCACCTCCAAACAAACATGAGATGCTTCGAGCCACCATTAGACAGGTCTTCCCCAAACAAGTCATCCCAGAAAATTACATGCCATCTTGAAAAAAGCTGTTGCATTGAGGAACTATGAGACAAGTTTTCACAGTAAAATGTTATCTTGCAGCAACTCCTATTTTTCGAAGGTGGGAAGTAGGAATTTTTTGAGAAGACTTTTTCTGGGAAGACATATCCCGACAAGACCTATTCAGTATTGCCTCGAAGAAACTTCTATTTTTTTGAAGGTAAGAATTGATTTACTTGAAAGACATGTTATGGGAAGACTTGTCCTGTGGTGCTTTAAAACATCTTATATTCTTTTGAACTGGGAAGTAATTACCGGGGAAAACATTTCCTGGGAAGACCTGTCCAATGGTGCCTCGAAGCATCTCATGTTTTTTTTGGAGATCGGAAGTAATTTCCCGGGACGACTTATCCAATGTTATCAGAGTTTGAGCGTCTTAATGAATAGATGGGAGAAGGGATGTCTGATAGTACCTTTACCTGAATCGCTGCGGAAGGGAGTGTCCAGGGAAGCTTTTCCTTTGGGAAGAGATGGTCCAGTTTACCTTTAAAAGGTGAAGTTTAATTTTCCGGTGATATTTATACAGATTTCCAGAGAGTTCTGTTAACCTCAAGAGAATTCTGCTGCACTTAACATAATTCTACTGAATATAAGAGAATTTTGCTAATTTAAAGAAAATTATTCCGAACGTAAGGGGATTCTACTGATCTGGAAAGAATGCTACATAACTCAAGAGAATTCTACTAAATTTGAGAGAATTATACATAATTTGAAACAATTCGACGAAACTCAAGACAATCCTGCTGAATTCAAGAAAATTTTAACGAGAACGGAGGGGAAATTATACGAACTGCACTTGCTTATGCACAGACACTCGTGGATGGCACATGGACTGCCGACCATTTAACGCGTGCTTCCGATTGTTTAATCTATAATTGTTAATTATCCTTTAATTAGTATTGTTTGCAACATTTTTTCATTTTTGTTTCTGACTCCATTCTCATTTTAGATTAAAAAAATACCAAAATGTATCAATAGTATCAATAGTTGATTATCGCTTTGTCGTCAAGCCGCTCTGAATGAATAGCTAAAGTACTTTTGAAATTAATATTTCACTATAAACAATAGTATTCTTTCGATTATTAAAACACTAAGTGGGTTTTCAACCTTATTTCCGCACAATAAAAAATCTACGTATTTTAAGTAATTATTGTGCATTTTACGTAAAAGAAAACTTAAACTCAAATGCATTCCAGGAGAACATATTTGATAGGCGACACCGACGGCATCTCGAATCGATAAGAATTCAGATGTCAAGCCATTAAGAGCGCGGATAGTACTTGGATGGGTGACTATCTGTGACGTACGACCAGGTTGTGTATTCGCTGCATTTTAATTAATGTCGATCGGGAGGTGCGACACTAAGGATGATTGTGTGCATTCGAAGAGTAGGATCGAATGTTTGCCTTCAAACTCTACTGTCGACAAACCGGCTGAACTCGGGGGGGTGGTTTTCTAGATTATTCGTCTCTCGTGGTCAAACGTTCAGACGAATGGGAATACTTTTAATAAAGTCGGTTGTAGCCGTAGATTATCACTGGTTCTGATTGAATTCATACGGTGACTCTGCGCCCACTTTGATAAAAAAAAAAATGTTCACATGCACATGTCCAGTGAAGTGGAGTCGTCTGGCGGTATATGTACATATGCTGAAGGACTTAAATGTTATTTTAGCAGCTAGGGTAACCCGTGTCCAGTCCTTTGTTTCATCGGGGTTTTTAAATAAAGAGGCATAGTACAATAGATTTTTAACCGAAGTGCTAAGAGACTTAAGTGGTGCAGACTAACAAGACAGTTATAATAATAATAATAATGATAGCTTTAAAAAAGGATCGTCCGCCGCGTAAGGTGATCCGCGGCTAGAGAACTGACTCCAAGGAACAGTTTTGCACGATGTTATCTCGCGTAAATTTCCCGCTCTTGCTTCCCTTCTAGGACAGAAGAAGCAAAAGTAGATGACGTACACGTTCCAGTTGTTGTTCCATCGCCCGAGAGCTACGGCTCTTGCAGTCAGCCACGTTGCATTGGGCTAATTCCCCAATGTAACGAAAAATGCGGTTAAAATAGTCCGACTAACTCAAAAGGGACACCCTTATCTTCTGGTAAAGAAGCTCATTGGCTTAAAGAGGATACATGCAGAGGTTACATGACCATTGGGTCAATATGCATCCGGAATATGCTCATAAAACGCCTCAGTATTCAACAGATCAGGTAACCTTTTTGCAAAAAAACGGATACTAAGGTCTTTATCGGCAAGAGGAAGAGCAACATCCTCGAGCGAACATACCACCTGTTCCAGCTAGATCACCTGTGTAGATAGCCGATTATGCCAACATGAGAAGTAGGAAATCTATCCACCAAGAAGTCTTTCTAAGGATGGACGAATTAAATCCTTGATCAGTCTTCGAATAGAAGGGTCATTTAGATTGATGACGAAATTAGAAAAAACAAAACAAAAAATCGTTCCACATACAAAAAAGTGAAAAATATATAGTCAAGTGAAGAATGTTTAGATGAGTGACAATTTTTAGTAAACAAAAACGTTAATTTGTAGAGGAAAGAAATTACACTGAGATGATGAGCATGTTCTTGGTAAGACAAATTTTATCAAAGAATAGATTAAAAACTCCAAAAGTTAGGGCACTTGCTTGAAACTTTAGGAAAGCAAATCACACGCTGAACTAGTGTGAACTGTTGACCATCAAGCAGCACTGGACGCAAAAGATATATTCTCTTTCAACAGAAAAACAGCGCAGCGCCTTGAACGGCGAGTATATTGGATTCAGAAAAATTCCACCTTTTCTACGCATCCTTCCCGCCTGTTCAATGAAACGTCACGTGTCGCTGAAAATTCGCCTAGTTGAGAAGAAATTCAAGTCTTCTGGGAGCAAGTAAATTGAGATAATTATCAGCTACTTAGAAACGCTCCAGATATATCACTCTTTCGTTACTTTCGCCAAAGGCTAAGGTTTCAAGGTCCAGGGAAATAAAGTCCAATAATCACTGCTAAAAAGTAAAGAAAGTTATCGCTAGAACTAAGAACTTTTCGGAGAACGGAGGAAAGCCCATTCCGCAGCGGCTAGTGGAAGGGCATCACTGGCATCCTCTAAGCGAGAATATTAGCATCTATCGATCCGGTATGGAGCACAATAGTGGAACAACGTGAATCCATGGCTTGGATTGACTACAGTAAGGCATTCGATAACATGAACCATGAGCTACTTATGAAGGTCCTTGAATGCATGGAGGAAAATCCAAAAATAGTGAGATGCATAAAAGAGCTTATGCTCTTGTGGCGGACAAGATTTGTCAAAACATCTGACAAAACACAAGTGACAACCAGCTATATCACATATAAGAGGAGGGTATTCCAAGGAGACTCTCGAAGTCCGATACTTCTCAACATCTCCCTCTTGCCTCTATGTATTGTGCTACAAGGCAAAAGCTCTGAATACCCATGTGGCCCACCGAACAGAAGAGAATATAAGTTCAACCACCTTTTATACATGGACGACCCTAAACTCTTCGCTTCCTCGAAAGAGGACCTTAACATCCTTGTGAAGGTTTTAAATAGGTACTCCTAAGCGATTGGCATGAGCTTCGGACTGGACAAGTTTGCCTGCGTCCACCTACGCCAAGGAAGACTTGAAACGCGTGTTAAAAACGGTTCTTGAAACAAGGGTTTTGTCAAATTCTCAGAAAAATTTGGGCTTCCGAATTATCTGAAAAGAATAAGATCCAGGCGACCAATATGCTGGCCGTTCCTATACTGCTCCAGACGTTCGGTGCAGTTAAATGGAACGTCCATGAGTTGAAGCTGCTTGACCGAAGCACACGCAAGATGATGACAATCCATTGAAGTCATCATCCTAGATCTTCCGTTTCTCGAATGTACCTCCCTCGAGATAAACGGGTTAGAGGCTTACTGAGCTTGGAGTGTCTTCATCAAACAACGGTCATCAATAACGTGGCGTTTCTATACCGTGCTGCAGATAGGGCCGCAGAGGAGCTTGGCATCGCATTTGATTTTAGTGACGTTTCACGTGGCCTAGCATCACTAACACCTTTGGTGCTCAAAAGTCGTGTACAGGAAGCAGAACATACGCTTTTACTAAGAGAACATGCTGATGCCCCTTCATTGAAAATTCTACGTCATCGTACGTACAGAAGAGCTCTCGATGGGTCTGTCCAACATGTTCCTCAAGTCTGCTGGATGGAGATCAGCGACTGAGGGATTTCTTTTCGCCTGGCAAGATAGCGTCATAGACACCTTAGTTTACCGCGAGCGCATAATGAATGTACCTGCAGGCGGTACCAACTGCTGAGCGTGCAAGCAAGAGCCAGAAACACTTGAACGTGTTCTCTGTGGATGATCAAAGTATGCACGCTAGGGGTACATAGGGAGACACAATGCGGCTCTAAAAGAGTTATGTTACCATCTTAGGTACTTCTATGGTATTGATCTATTGCCCGTCTTGCCATATGCCCAGGGGGAACTCGGATTGGCCTCGTCAGACTCATTCCATCGCGAACCGGATGCGAAAGGCTGTTCTTCTGTGATCATTTCATCTGGTCCGTCAACACTGTTCCTCATAACATTCTACAAAAATTGTTAGCTCTAAAAAAGTATCCAGAGGTGAAACCTTCATTTCCAACTGTCCCGTCTGCCGCGTAAGGTCTTTCGCTGCTAGAGACCTGACTCTAAGGAACAGTGTTGCCCGACATTATCTCGCGTAAAATTCCTGCTCTTGCTTACATTCTAGGACAGAAGAAGCTAAAGTGGATGACGTACACATTCCAGTTGCGTCGGGATTGGTTGCTTTAAATACCCATTATCGTAGCTTCCGGTGCCTACAACTTCTTATAATTGACAGTAAACTGCGTCAGAGGTGCAAAAGCTTGTATACTGTGCAGCTGTGCCACCCATTAGAACGTTGGGCCGCAAAACTAGGCCTAAAAATGCAGGCTTTGCCCTAGGTAGGGAGCGAGATCCAGCATAGAAGTTCAGTTTGGATATGGATGTCAGCAAAGTAAGGTGCAAATTGGGTCGACTGACTCCATATGAAAGAGGAAATAGAACCAGCAATCTGACACACTATGTTAGTAAAATCGTTCACCCTTGATATATCAAGAAATTGACACAGCAATATTGAATGAGATCATAGACTCCCAACGGCAGAGAAACCGAAGTCTCTTGGCATGACTAACTACTTCTCGGCTGTTTGAGGAAGAACTAACAGAAGAAATTTGGACACAACGTGGTTCCAACTAGAGAAAGCAGGAGCAAGCAATAACCCTGAAAGGAAGCTAACATCACAGCTTCAGATGTTTCAGCTGTTTTGAAAAACGCAAGTAATTGGAAAGCTCCAGGTCCGATATGGTGCAAAAATTCTGGTACCAGTACCTGACTAGTGTGCATCCTGCGTTGGCAAGGTGTTTTTAGAAGGTCAGTGAACACAAAGGTCTGATGCCAAGCTTCATGCTCCAGGGTACTGCGACGAGAATGGCATCCTTACAGAAATAAAAAAATGATGTTGTGAAAATTCTTGAGGCAGTGAAAGTCTAGTCATCATAGATGCTGTTGCCATGATCCAAGGTTGTAAACATCAAGGAAACTTGCACATGGCATACATTGACTACAAGCAAGCGTTTCCTTCCGAACCACATGACCATTTGCTTGAAGTCTTGAGAATATATAAAATTTGCTCCCGCATCTTTGCCTTCCTAGGTCGTGCGATGATGCTGAGCAGAAGACTAAATAGCATGTCCCATGGGTTCCGAATACGTGATAACGAAGATGGACATCAAGTGACCCATCTTCTGTACATGGATGACCTCAAGCTATACGCTATCTTGGACCAGAAACTGCAGCAAGTGATCGACGTCACAAGGCAGCTTTCCAATGATATCCACATGAAGTTCGGACTAGATAAATGCAGAGCAGTGCATTCAACCAGAGGAGAATTAGGGACGGCAGAGCTAGAGAATGATTCCCAGAATGACATCGAGGCAATGGCTGAGGACGAGTTATATATATACCTGGTTATTCTCAAATCTAAGGGTATTCAGCTTACGATAGTTAAGAAAAACCTTACGACTGCCTTCACTACAAGAATCAGATTGGTTCTGAAAAGTTCTCTTAGCTTGGCAAACAAGATCAGGGCAATCAACACCTACGCCATCCCTGCCCGCACTTACTCTTTGGGCTGATCACATGGTCGACAACCGACCTCGAACGATTAAACTGAATCGTCCGCGTGGAAATGACGAAGAACTGAATGCACCACAGTAATTCGACGAATGAAAGGGTAGTTTTACCACGACATAGAGGAGACAGGGGCATTGTAGATGTCAGGAAACTGTCTGAGTCACAAGCTATACAGTTGCGAGACTATTTTAACAGCAAGCGAGATGTAATGCTTTACAACATCATATGTAAAGCGGTTCTTGACTACAAGCCCTTCAATTTATCCTGCGAGGAGGCCTTGACCATCAGGGCAGAAGCCATACAGGGATTAGAAACACAATGAAGACAGAAAGCCAGCCACTGCGAGTACCCCAAAAACGTTAAATCAATGTGAAGTGGATAGTGAGGCATCCAATATTTCGCTTGAAGGGCGTCTTTTATCCAGAAATAGAATGATTCGTTATTGCGACTCAAGACAGGGTTATCAGCACCAAATATTATCGCAAACACGCGTTACATCAAAACGTGGTTGACCGATGCCGATTATGTGGAGATACCAACGAATCCATCAAGCACATTATTGATGGTTGTCGCGTAATGGCTCGAAGAGAATATACGCACAGACATAATGATGTGGCAGGCATTATATATTAACAACTTGCCCTAAACCTAGGACTCTCAACAGAATGGAAACCAATCGACCCGACATCGTAATACGAGAAACAAAAGGTGGAAGAGTCTATATCATCGACATTGCTTGTCCATTTAACCAAAATTTGTAGGCAACCTATACAACCAAGATCCATAAGTATAGCGAGCTCAGGCATGAAGTAAAGACAATATGAAGGAACGTGGAACGTGCATATATTCATCCTATTGTGATTTGGCTATAGAAAATGGTAGCTCTAAGAAAGCATCCGGAGGCGACTGTTGTCACATCCAACGCTCGCGGCCGCTGTATATGGAAAACATCGGTAAAATACGAATTGCAGACCACACCATGCTCCTAATTTTGTACCTACAACATCATCGCAGAAGATTTCAGACATTCTATTCAATTAACTTATGACATCCTCATCTCATCAGTCACTTGAGTTAGGCCGTGGCTATTATGCAAAACCGGTTTAACCTGAGAACAAGTTATAAAAAAATGTACAGTGTTATTGTGTTGCATGCAAAACACCACCAACGCAATTTGCAAGTGGCCTACATTGACTAACAACAGGCGTTTCCCTCCATACACTATGCTTATTTATATGAGCTCCTTAAGACATATAAGTTCCAGCGCGCGTCATCCAATGTTTGGATCACGCTGTTCACACGTGGTGCACAAGGATTAAATGTTCTAGTCGTGGGATGATGAGAGACACCCGATCCTTGCCCATTTAACGAGGAATCTTCCAGGGTGATTTAATTAGCGCATTGTGGTTTTATTTAGCATTGAGCCCACCAAGTTGGATACTCAACAACACTTCCTATGGATTCAAAATTGAGTTGGGAGTGGCTGAGTCTGAACTCACTCACCTTCCGTACATGGACGATATGAAGGTTTATGAAAGCTCACAGTCGAAACTGAACAGCCGACTTAACATCTCGCTGCAGTTCTATGACTGTGGGTTTGGACAAATGCAGGCAGCTGAATTTCCCTCACTAACTCTGCAATTCAAGAAGGCGCTTGAGGCTGCTCTTTAGGGTCGCCTTAGTCGGATTCTGACGTCTGGCCTCAGTGCGAAGAACATGACGAGGGCAATTATCACTCATGTCATTTCTCTCCTAACATACTCCTTTGGTTTGATCACCTGGTACATGACTGACCTCGAGAAGCTTAACAGAATCATCCGGGTTCTACCATTTCGTTTTTTTTTTTGTACACGCTCTCATGGGCTATTCGTAGGGAGAAAGAGTAAGAGTCACTCTTACTAAACCTTTTGGGTTTTTTTTTCACTCACCGAGTTTTGAGGACGAGAGAGGGATGGAGGAAGGAGGTACTTCAGCTGGAGCATGAACCAACATCAAGGACCAGGGGTACGAACTGCAAGGATGCAAGGCTGGTTGTACCTGGTGCGATTCTAATCCCACCGTCGAGGATTTTTCGCAGCACCACTATCACCATCTTTTGTGTATCAAGGTCCCTGGATCTCCCTCCATCCGCCATGTCACTGCGCCAGCGTAGAAGACACTTCTCGTCTCCCTGCGCAGGAGGAGAGAAATTGGGCGGTCTGCGTACCGTCAAGTGAAGGGGACTCGCGGTCTGTTTCGCTTGAGCCTCGTGAGAGGAAGTTACTAGTAAAATTCTTGTGTCTTTCTTGTTGTCCCCACAGAGTAATTTTGGTACCAGTCTTCTTTGATTACCAATCCGTCAATATCGTGCTATTGGAAGCTGCTCAGGATCATCTTCGAAAGGTGGGCGGCTTAGTTTTTTATTGTATTTTGTTTCCATTTTTTTTAAATGTGTTGAAATCTAAGTGTCACTCTCCAAATGGCGTCAGTAGACGTAGAGAGGAACGAAAGATTGTATCTCCTCCAGGGCAGTATCTACAGAGCCTTTCATGATACCTAAACTCTTGCATTGACTACTGGACGTAGTGAAATGGTCTAAACTTTACCGCCTTTTTCTACTGAGCAATGCGGGCAACTGCTTGTTAGTGATAACTGTGCGTTTTGGTCAGGCATTTAACTTGCATTATAACGAATGCTGTTTCGTTTGAAACATTTTAACTGAGTTTGCACTTTTATATAAAGAGCGCAATAATTTTCATAAGACATTCAAATCTTAGCATTTGCTACAAATGAACATCTAACAGTCATCCAAAAATAATAAACTAGTAAAATTTCAATAGAATTAACAATACCATTGCTTGAGATTGCCTATTTACAAGCCATTCGTGAATATTCATTTAATTTAGGTGAATAAATAAACCATTCCTTATCAAGATCAATCTCTTCAAAATATTGATAATTCACTTTCTTTCTCAAACAAATATAACATAACCTATACGTAGCCCTAAAAGAGAATTCAAACAGTTCAATGGAATTAAATCACATCACCGTTATACAAACCTAAAACTAACTTCGGTTAAACGTTTTGTGTTATCTAACGAAAGATTTAATAGTCATGCCATCTCATTTTGAACTTTTGCAGTAGAGTTAGCCTTTGCATAATTTCTTAGCTACGTGTAACGATTTCGTTTCATCATCGAATTGTAAGGATAAAAGAAGTCGAGAAAAAACCCATAATTTTCAAAAATTAAAAATTACTCTTTAATTGGTAATTTGACACTTTTGAAATCAGTTCTTGCTTGTTAAAAGCATTATGAAGGATAATCATAAAGGTTTAACTCCGTTGCGTCAATAAATATTCTAAAGATTCAACTGTGCTCGGAATTGAGTAATCTAAATATATTGGCTCAAATTCACTTATTCGAATTTCTCCAATTATTTCAATTAAAGGTAAACTACGAAGACAAAAGTTTCCAAATTAAATAATTTGTACAATTTTGCTACCATTTTTACTTGAATCGAAATACGGTTGAGAAGTAAAATAAGTTAGGTAAATTCATTTATACTGTAACCTCGAACTAAAATTCAATTCAAAGACTTCGTTGAACTAAACAATTTCAAATTGTGAATCGCCAAAAAGTAATATTATCGAAGTTATCTTAATCCAAATTTTGAACATAATTGCTGAATTCAACCCTATAACAATGAAACAGTCGTGTGAGATAATAGGAATAGTCGGAAAATCATTTTGTCCTAATTAGTTCTAACCATACCCAAGTTTCTCGATAATTAACTAAATTCACCCTCCATGTTAAACGAAAAACCTTGAAAAATGCCAGAAGATGGAGCAAACGAAACCCAGTTTGGTAGTAAATATCCCTAGCTACGACGGCAAAAATATGCCAGTCCGTGACTTCATTCAGGACATCATAAATGGGGAATCTTCCGTGCCGGCCAACTGTGAAAAACAGTACCTCAAAGCAGTTTTAGCCCGTTTAAAAGGGGCAGTCCGATATAGTATCCATGGGAAAACCTTTAAAACCGTTAACGATCTGGTTAAACATTTAAAACAACGCTTCGCCCCTCGAAAAACTTATTCATTCGTGTACGTTTTACGACGACTCCCGACTCATACAAAGATTCTGATCAGAAACAGAATCCACCTGGGATAATCAAACGCCCTTATTCTCCTGGATCCTCGAATTTTCCAAACAGCAACAAGCCTTATTTCCCAAATAACTATATGCCTCACTATCAATATCCCTATATGCCTTAAAACCCTGACCCTTACTACCCGACTGCTCCCAAGCAGAATAGCGGATATCCAAATTCTAATTTTTCACGGGGAGGAACAAACACCCCACCCCGTTCGAAATCTCCCGCTCAATCGAACAAGGAAACTTCAAACCACAACTCCGCCCGCCGCACGGACGCAGCGACGAGCGAGGAGAAACAAGAACGTCAGGCGAGCGTACGAATCTTAAAGAGACGCGACAGATCTACCGCACACAGCTCAATCGAGAATCCCCAGTTGTAGAGTTCTCATCACCAGAATTTTTAGAAACAAAAGTTTCATTCCTAGTCGACACAGAAGCCGACATTAAAATGATAAAAATGAATGCTTTAAACGAGGATTTACTTATAACAGAAAGCGCTTCCATTGTAATCATAGGAATGACGCCTATTAAAATCTCAACTATCAGTACACTAAAACTATCTTTAGAAAACTCCAGAGTACTCTTTTATGTAGTTTCCTCTGATTTTTCTATTAGTACAGACGGAATTCTAGGAAGAGAATACCTTCGTCAAGAAAAGTTCGGCATATCGTTTTGGCATAATACAGTAGTAACTTATTCCAACCCTACCAAACCCATTCCTTTCATCGATAAGGAATCGAGAGTTGCTCAAGAATAAATACATGCTTACAAAGGAACAGGACGAGCAAAAGTGCGTATAAGAGATAAAACTAAATAAGTAATTCCCGTAAGAATTTTAAACAGTGAAATAAAGGAAGGGTATTTACCTTTAATAAAGACAGAAGATGGTTTAATAATAGGTGAAGCCGTTGTATTAAATTCTAACGGAAATTGCCATGTTTACGCGATAAATACTACTGAAGAAGACCTAGAAGTAGAAATAGACTAACAAGAAATCATCCCTTTTGAACATTATGACTTACCGTATCCATTTCCAAACATAACTGAAATATAAGATCATTTAGGAAAGGCATGATACTTTACAGTTTTTGATCTAGCCAGCGAATTTCATCAGATAGAAGTAAATCCAGCTGATAGACCAAAGGCAGCCTTTTCATTTTCGAATGGGCACTATGAGTACATCAGAATGACCATGGCTTTGAAGAATTCCCCTGCGACATTCCAGCGCTTAATGGACAAAGTTCTTCTAGGATTACAAGCTGTTGAATTATTCTTCTATCTTGATGACATAGTAATGTATGCAGAAACGCTGGAAGAACATGGGAAGAAGGTAAGATGCCTCCTAAACAGATTAAAAGAAGCAAATCTTTCCATCCAACCAGAGAAAAGTGAGTTCCTGTTCAAAGAGATTAACTATCTTGGCCATATAATCAGCAGTGAAGGAGTGAAGCCTGACCCTAAAAAGATCAAGGCTGTGCAAAAATTCCCAACACCTAAAAATCTCAGAAATATAAAACAATTTCTAGGTCTAGCCGGATATTACAGAAGATTTATAAAAGATTTTGCAGCAAAAACAAAACCGCTAACAAATCTCTTAAAGAAAGGAGTACCTTTTAATTGGGGACCTGATGAAGAGAAAAGCTTCAAAGATTTAAGGCAAACCTTATGTGAAAGTCCTATTTTACATTATCCAGACTTTCAAAAACCTTTTGCTATAACAACAGATGCCTCTGGCTATGCTGTAGATGCAGTACTAAGCCAGGAGAACGAGGGAATAGACCTCCGTATTTCATATTTTTCCCACGTGTTAAACGGAGCCGAATGTAATTATTCTACTATCGAGAAAGAATGTTTAGCAGTCCTATACACAGTACAACAATACCGCCCCTATATTTATGGTAAAGAATTTACTCTGGTTAGTGATCATGAACCCTTGAAATAAATAGATTAATTAAAAGACCCTGGACAACGATGAATTATTTGGCGATTGAAATTAAGAGACTACGAATATTCCTTCAAATATAAGCCGGGAAAATTAAATACTAATGCTGACGCACTCTCCAGAAACCTGATTCCAGAAAGCCCATCGGAAGAAAATGAGAAAGTAGCCAAGAAAGAGTGTGAAAGAGAATGCAAACCCGTCGACTCGAACAGGGCAGAGCGCAATCAGCAAAAACCCGAGTTAGACCCGCGAATATCACTCCAAGAGCCAAACCTACAATTTTTGCAAAGAAAGGACCATCAACCAAAACTGATACTTCTCAGCCTTCTACTTCAAGGATGCAAAGTCCAACAAAAGAAAAAAATCTAATGATCAACTCCAACCTAAAGACCCATCTTCCAAGTCTTTTCGTAATTCAAATGAAAGCGCTATAGGTAAACGCTTGCTTCGACGTAGAGTGGAGCAAGAAAGAAATCAACCCAGACCTAATTATCAAGAGTCCAGCACCGATTCAGAAAATGATTCTGACGAAACCTATAATCCTACCCCTCCCATACTTCGGATGAAGCACAGCGTTTTACCCAGTCTAGAAATACCATTAGCAGCCTTTCCAGCTTATAATCTACCCATGAGTGCTCCTCCTGAAGTTCCAAAAAATTTTCCGGAATTTTTCGAAAACGAAAACGCGGGAGAAAAGACCGAAGAAGGAGAGCAGACTGGACCCATTATAACTGTGAGTACTCCAGTGAGTGATAGTGATGATAGCTCATCGGAAGAAGAACAGAACTGTGAACAGTTAGGAGAAAGAGATGACCTTGATAGCACAAAGGTAACCAGAGAAGAATTGCAAGATTCATTCTCTCAGTTTAATGAATCCTTGCAAATTCACAAGGTTTGGGTAAAAGAAAAGGAAGCTGAAGAAAACACGAGACCTTATTTAGGGGTCACTGCTGTCTCAGAAGGAGAAGCCGATTCAGAACTTCTTGAAGCGATTCAAGAAATGGAGCCTGAAAGCGACACTGAGCTAGCTCGGAGAATAGACTCAGTAATAAGTTGGGCAGAAAATGAATTGAACGAGCTCGAAACGAGAGACCCTAGCAATCAAGAGAGCAACAACAGCTCAGATTCTTCTACAGAAGAAGATACTCCCTCAACGCAGATGTTGCCTGAAAACAGGCAACGCAAGAGTGTAACTTTCGCGCCACAGACATAATCCTCTTCTACTCCCGACATCTTAGCAACATACCGTTCCTCAGGTTATGGAATGCCACAAGCCCTATCAACACCATTTCATAAATCGATGATGAATGATTTAAAAATTCCCGAAAGTACAATAACTACAAATGGAAAGCAGAAACCTCGGGCGTGTGGAAATGAGGTCGCAAGAACCGTCTATCACCAAGCTTGAAATAGTCTCACCCGAAACTGACCCAACCCGCCCAACTGTCACTAGCATACAGCCTGCCCTACCAGAAATATATACTCTACATCACAAGAAAGATATCCTGCCTAGAATAACTAGCTGTAGGGAAAATTTAACTTATTTGCGAGGAAATTATGTGCATTTTCTTCCAGCAGATTGTGAATTCAGTACCCCAATAGGATGACTACTAATAGACATAGGAGCCATTGACCCACAAGAAATCAAGGAAAAACGACCATAACTAGGCCAGGTTATAATAACCCCTAGAGGTCGTTATAAGATTTACGCAGTAATTATAAAACACAACCATTTCGATCAAATGCAAGAAGAAAATTTAAGAATCGGATTACACAATTTATATGTAGCATTGGGACGAAAAAACATTAAATCTTTTAAAATCTCGAACCAAGGAGATCTGACAGAAGTATTGCCAAGAGGTAAAACTCTAGATCTAATGAGGGACATCTTTAACGACACTGGAATTGAAATCATGATTTGTTATGTAAGTGTAAGCGTACCTCCAGAAGAAAATCGCGAACAAATAATGATCGAAAATCATCAAAGTAAGGTTGGGGGACACAAAGGAGTCAATAAAACATACAGAAGAATACGTGAAAAGTTTATCTGGCCAGGAATAAAAGAACAAGTCACTGAGTTTGAACGGAAATGTGGGATTTGCCAAGAACAAAAAATCATTCGTGCAAAAACCAATGACCCCATGATAATAACAGACACCCCTATAGACACATTTGATAAGGTATCTCTCGACACATTAGGACCATTACCGACTAACCCAGATGGAAATCGACACATCCTCACGATACAAGATAACTTATCCAAGTATTGCATCACCGTGGCAATACCGGACATAACAGCAACAACAATAGCCCATGCATTGGCCAAAGATCTATTTTGCCAATATGGAGCGCCAAAAGCTATATTAACAGATCGGGGAAGTGCTTTTACAAGCACACTGCTAAGAAAATTATCCAAAATATTTGGAATCAGACAAATAACAACTTCCGGATACCGCCCGCAATCAAAAGGATCTTTAGAGAGAAGCCACGCGGTATTAGTCGATTACATCCGATCCTACACTGATAATTATGATGATTGGGATAAATTATTATGATTTGCTATGTTCTCATATAACACTTCAATTCACGAAGCAACAAAATTCACACCTTTTGAATTAATTTTCCGAAAAACAGCACGCACACCTAGTTTATTTTCCTCTAGCGAGAAACTAGAAACTTATGGGCCGTATCTAAAATAATTAATAATTAGATTATCGGAAATTAACTTCCTACCTGCAAATAACTTAATTCAAGCAAAACAGAGATCGAAACAATTGTATGTCCGAAAAGTGAAACCTTTCGCGGGAAAAATAGGAGGTAATGTGTACGTAAAACGGGAAGCAAAGAGTATTAAGTTAAACAGCAAAAGCCACGGTCCCTATAAAATAATAAGCTTATTAGACTAGCACACCGCGATCCTAGAAACCCTAGATGGAAAGCGTTTCTAAAAACACGTGGATAAATTGATAATAGCTCATGAGTAACCCTTGTAAAATGCAAATGATAACATAGTATTTCCTTTTACAGGATGGCCGCTTCAGTCATATTAGCTAGACTCCCAAAGGGTCAATAACCCATCCAAAAGGTGACATAAACGAGATGGACTTCCCAAAAGGACCGTTAGAAGAGCTGACCGCCGAATACGATTTAACCAAACACATTTGCAGCATACATAGAGTGGAAGGGCCGTCGCATGCTCGAAGATTTATAATTAAGTGTCATAGAAGAAACAAAGCGCGGAAATTTATTTATCACAATAAGAGAATGCGAAAAGAAAGTAAGGGTAGCAGAGCATGAAGCATCCAGGAAAATGTTGAAAAAATTAGGGGATGTTTCCTTTTTCAGCGAAGAAGTTTTACACTAAAAATGAAACTGAGGATACAAATGTCTTGTGTGCAGACAATGATGCAAAAATGTTAATTAAATTATTCAAATGGGGAAATTGCTGCTAATATTGTTATCTAAGGGGAAATAGAATAGAATCTTGCACTAAAGAAATCTTGAAAAATAAACGATTAGCGGAATAAAACGACGAAACAAATGTGGTATCCGAAGAAGAGTTTTGGGGTTCCATGAATGAGAACTAATACAAATAATTTAATCAATTATGATAATATATATATATATATATATATATATATATATTTATATATATTGAATATATATTGAATATTGAATATTGAATATATTGAAATGTGTATCGGGTCGGTGTCAGAGTCAAACACCATTTGACAGCTCGTAAACAACAAGCAGACGATTCACAGCAGTGACAACCGACCGGAAACTATGGAGCCAGTACGTGCCCAGATAGCAAAATGCCCGCCGACTGCAAGCGAGCTGCCGGCCCGCGGTCCGATCGATCGGACCGACGTGCTGGCAGATATGCCCCTTAATGTGCACACCACTGATGCCTGCCCGACAGGCGGGAGCGACGCGGTCCGGCGAACTGCATGACCGACGGTCCGGCAAAATGCAGGCTGAGTGTGCGAGTAGATTAAAATAAAAAAAAAATCTTTTTTTATGTAAATAAAATTAAAATTTTCAAATAGCACGAAAGGTAATTGCGAGATTCTGCGTATAATAAGTCCAAGCTGAAAGAAAAATGTCAATATTATAAAAAGATATATATTTTTATAATATTGACATTTTTCTTTCAACTTGGACTTTATATCATTATAAGCATAATTTCATTACCTTTCGTGCTATTTGCTGATTTTGTTGATTTGAAGGACATCGACAGCAACAAATTGCTGACAAATTTAATCCAGAAAAATGAAATAGGCGGTTTCACATGTTAGGAAACTGCATGCATACTTAAAAAAATTCTCATAATTTTTTTCAACAGTTTTTTAAACTATGATCTTCTTATAGCTAACATGAACAATTGTTGGCAAATCGCACACTTTCACTCACATCCAAGCGAAAATTCACGGTTGTGAACGCCACACGAGATGAAACTCGAGAAGAACAGCTGATCCAAAACGCGCATGCGCGTTTTCGATCACAAACTACTCACACTATCAACCTGCAGCGGTCATACAAGTCGTAGGCCCGTCGTTCTTTGCCGTTTGCAAGCCCGATGGGCGTCTAATGTGCCAGACCGTTGTCTGCCGTTGTCCACCCTTCGGTCGCATTCTGACTCTGCCGGCCTGTCGCGTGCATTTAGCAGACACGCTGATCTCCAGCCCGTCAAGCCGATCGCGTGCCGGCACGTATTGTTATCTGGGTGACGGTGGGACTCAACCGACACGGCGCAGCAGTCCCGCGCAGGGACCGAGAGTGCAGTATCGTCCATGACCGCGGTATCCAGCGATCACGCTCCATCGGATGAGTGGGGAAAGCGAAGTCGGGGGCCTTGTTTCGTCGCCGACACAAGACAAGCAGCGCCAATACCAGCGGCGGGTACCAGTACCAAGGCGACCGTCGGGTCAACCCGATCCAACCCTGTCGTGAAACGCTATTAAGTTCCACTCGCAGCACCGAGGGTATTACAAAGTGGATCCATGCCAACCCCGCCCTACCACACCGTCAAACGCGTAAGCACGCGGAATGGACGCCGACCGGCGTCGTGCCTAGCGTGGGTGTCCCCGACGGCCATTATAGGGTGCTAGGAGTTTCGCTGGGGTTCGCCCGGGTAGTTTTGTTAGGGATTTAACTTCATGTAACAGGGAAAGGTAACAAGCTTAAGGGAAAGTGTTCTCGTAGGATTAACCATGTTGAGTCTAGAAAAGTGTCAAATGTAAAGAAGATTATGAAGTAGTTAGGGGCCACAGTTCCATGAGAACGTGAGATTGCACATAGGTGCTCGTTAGTCCAATCCGGTTGAAATTTTGTGGTTAGGTTAATTATAAATTCTGTGCTAATATAACAAATAAAGAGTAACATGTTCATTTAGACATTTCAACGGTTACATGTGATTGACCTTAAAGGAAAAGTTACTCTCTCTCTCTCACTCTAACGATCCCGCTCCCTCTCTCGTGCAGGCAAGACGAGCTGGCCGACCTGCCAGTGTAAATTAGCCGGATCCTATGGGGCTCGGATAGGGTTATCCTTATCTGGCGCCTGAGTATAAGAATAAACGGGCTTCGTCGGTTCTTCGTGGGCTCGAAGAGTGTAGCCCACGAACTCGGCCGATTCCGGGGACTGACAGCAAAGTTGAAAGAAACCTGGCAGGTAAGTAATAACCATTTTTGTTATATTTGTAGTAAGCAAGTTTCCTACCTGGGCCACCCCCTGGCCAGGACTTTTTTTTTTTTTTTTTTTTTTTAAGGAGTAAAAACGGAAAATGCTCATGCAGCAACCACATCCGAACCTTGGGGACCGCGAGCCGGGGACCGGATTGCCGGGACTCTATGAACCGAAATCCGACCAATAGTAGGTCATTCGAAAGGTTATTTAATTACCTTTCGGATGGTTCGATTGATTTTTTCATATCGTCAACAAACCTTTTTTAAATAAAGATTTTCCAAAAAACGAGTTTTTCGAAAATTGGTAAATGGTGGCTCTAATTTGATATACCTATAAAAATATCGAAATACATGAAAAATAAGCAAGATTCCGATATGAAGCTAATTATTAATATTATTTAGGATGAAACAAAGTATAATCGAATCTGGTATTTGACATTCTGAAATCTGCAAAGAAGACAAATTGGACCATAAGCGTTAGTATACACACTATACACTCGTCATTGTTAGGATCACATAAATCCACACTAAACAAGCACAGAAATACACACACATACGTGAATGAATACATGAACCCATTTTTTTAACATTCAGGGAGCTGAGCAATGTCTAACTGTGATTTTCTGGTATATCAAATTCGAGCCACCCATGGTATATAAAATTAGGGCCACTCGGTACAAAATGTTTATGTTTAAAGAGCATAACCCCTAAACAGAAGCATCTCCATATCTACCGAGGAAAACTATTCTACTAACCCTACTTCACTACTACATACAACATTTATTGGAAAAACTACATTCGCGGAATAATGAATAGACATTTAAGACTTCCCTGGAATGAACTCTGGAAATCCGATTTTTTATTTTTCTATCTCACTCTTTTTGTGAAGGGAATGAAACAGTGAAACTGGCACTATTTTCCACTACACTTAAGTGCGTTCAGTTCCCACTGTTAGCAACCTAGTACATGTTTCAGTTTTCCAGAAATCCAGGTGGCTCAAATTCAAGCCCTATATCAAATTCGAGCCATTTCCTCTATATATTTAAAATACATACACGTGAGATGCACACACGTGCGCGCAGCCCACAAGGAACGAAGGTGAGTGTGGGACTTACCGAAACGGCACCTACCCACTAAACCTTAACTCCTATTCCCGCCAACCCAGGACTCCCGAATCTCTTATCGCATTACTTCAGAGACCTAGGTTTTTGGCATGGGGCTCCGAATCAATGTGGTTAACATTGCTTCAGAGTCCCAGGCCAGAGGCCATTAAGCCGTGCTTCGGCTTCTCTCTTATAATCCCTGCTTGGGTTAGTATGAAATAGTCATACCCACCTGTCATTCCAAACTGGTCTTCTTTTATCTAGCCTCAGCCAGGGTACGCGTTGTCCTCGGCAGAAGGGACAGATGTTTCTTCTCGGGCTCGCCAGCCTTTGACCCTGTTAGGTAGTCTCTTATCCTACTTCGTGCCTGCAGTTGACTCTCCCTCTAGTGCTAAGCATCGTCCTTGGTAGAAGACATGTGCCTCCTCTCGGACTCGCCGGCCTTCGGCACGCTTGGGTGATTTTTTATTCTTGTTGTATTCTAGGCACCTCTTTCTTCTTGGTGCGGAGGACACTTTCACAGTATCCCGGAACCGTGTTTCAGTTGTGTTTTTAACTTAGCATTAGAGCCAAAACGTTTTCCGGCGTGATGTTTTCACCGAGATCTTCTTGCGCAGCTTCTCTGCTCTCTGCCCATTTGTCGCATTCAATGAAGGTATGTTTGACGTCGTCGAAAACTTCCCCGGGGCAATAGATACATTGCGGTGTGTCCTTTTTTTTTGCTTTGTGCAGGTATGCATGAAACATCCCGTGCCCATTTAGGAACTGGGAGATGTAAAAATTTACTTCACCGTGTTCTCGTTCGACCCAGGTTTTGACGTCTCGAATGAGTCGTTTTGTCCATTTCTCTTTTGTTTCTCATGCCCAGCGCTGGTTCCATTTGGAGAGGGTTTGCTCTTTTTCTTCCTCTTTGATCCCGTCAGAGTTTTCTTGCGCTCTTCTTCGTTCATAGATC
This sequence comes from Andricus quercusramuli, assembly GCA_932178445.1. Lineage (NCBI taxonomy): Eukaryota > Metazoa > Arthropoda > Insecta > Hymenoptera > Cynipidae > Andricus > Andricus quercusramuli. The sequence goes on along the minus strand of CAKNXH010063516.1, from coordinate 34,772 downwards.
CCTTTCCACTCTATAGCTAGCAGATCTATGTGTAGAATTGATGCAATGACCAGAGCCGCAGCTTCTGAGGTCGTGCGATATGCGCTCGTGACACGTAGGGCTCCTCTTCTTTGTACCGCAGCCATTTTACTGCGGTAGGTTTCAATGGAGAGTACGTCTGCCCATACTTCCGCTCCGTAGAGCAAGATGGAATGAGTCACACTCACCAACGTTCGTCTTTTACTGCTTTTTGGGCCAACTATGTTAGGCATCAGCCGAGATAGTGCCCCCATTGTGTTGTCTGCTTTTTCTGAAGCAGTCTTGATCTGTTCCCAGAAGTATAGCTTCTTGTCGATTCTTATGCCAAGATACCTCAACCATTTGGCTGCTCCCACCTCGGCTCCGCAGACTTTGATTTGGAAAGGGTCAGGAAAGTTTCTTTTCTTTGTCAGTATCACGAGTTCCATTTTTTGGCGAGCTATCTGAAGACCGTGATCTTCCATCCAATTGGCCACTTTATTGGAGACTAGAGCAACTCTGTTTTTTACTTGCTCTTCACTTTTTATGACTATCCCTGCGGCCAAGTCATCAGCAAACCCTTCAAACGTAGTGTGTTCTGGTAAATCCATGGTAAGGACTTCGTCATAGACCACGTTCCACAGGTCGGGGCCTAAGGCAGATCCCTGCGCCACCCCAGCAGTGATCTTCCTCCGTCTGACGCCCTCAGTGGTAAGGTAGGAACTTTGAAGCGATTTTCCAGTATGTCCATAATGTCAGTCCACCTTACAGAGTTTAATGCGTTTTTAACGTCGAACGTTATTAGGACGCACGCGCTTTTTTTCCTGTTGTTTCCTTCCCAGACTTCACAGGCCTTCTGGACTACTTCGCTGATTGCACCAATTGTAGATTTGCCTTTTCTAAAGCCGCATTGATTTTTGGCAAACCCACCAGCTGCATCCACTGCTGCTCGGAGTCTGGCTCTTAGCAGCTTTTCATAGACCTTGCCCGCTGTGTCCAGCATAAATAACGGACGGTACGATTCTGGTATAACAGGTGGGCCCCTACCCTTGTCAAGAAGAACCAGTCGTTGTATCTTCCACACAAGAGGGAGAATGCTCGCTCGAAGGCAGGCATTGTACATATTAAGCAAGAGATTTGGGTAACCTTTTGCTATAGCTACAATAACCTCGGATGGTATACCATCGGGTCCAGGTGCTTCCCTTTTGCTCATTCCAATTGTAACTGCCCATAGCTCCTCAAGAGTAAAAGGTGGGGCCTCTTCAGAAATGTGTTCCTTGCTTCCTCTTTCCAGATGTGTTGAAAAGAGTGCGTTCACAATCTCCTCCATCATCTGTGGGTCCTTAGGTCCTACCGGTGGCCGGTTTCCCAGCCGGCCAGATATTATCTGATACCCCTTTCCCCAGGTGTCTTCGTTGATGGCCTCATACAGAACTTTCCAGCAGCGAAGTTTGCTCTCACGAATTGCAACATTCAGTTTTTTCTTTGCTGCTTTGTACGCGATGTTTTCCGGCAGTTCGGCTGCTCTTCGCCTAGCCCTGAGGGATTTCCGCCTTAACTGAAGGCATTCCTTCCTCAGACTGGCTATCTCCTCAGTCCACCAGTATGTGGGCACTCTTCTCTGTTTGCCTGTTTGCTTAGGCATCGAAGCATCGCAGGCTTTGGCTATGAGCCTCATTGTCTTTTCGACGAGTTTCTTAGCCTTCCTGCCAATGGACACCTTTGTTTTTTAAAACAATTTCTCAAAGAGGAGAAAATGGTAAAATTATTATGGTCATGCGTTCCAAATAAAAATCCAAACCTTTATTTCAAATGAAAAAATGTGTCCACCTCCATACAATTACCGACGTTTCGACACGGCTTTGTGTCTTTTTCAAGGTTGAATTAAACCAAAATCAAAAGAAAACGAATGTGTTTTTCCTATGCTAAACTTGAAAGCCAAATACATCACAGAAAACTTAGAAGTTTAAAAAAAAATACATCACAGTTTAGAGAAAAAACCAGTAAAGTAGTAAAAAATAAATGTTAGCCTAAGCACAATATTTTGTTTAAAATCACAAAAAATTAAAAGGAAGAATTACCTGTTTCATAGTGTAAAAAACATACGGCGATAGTGTCAAGTAGTCAAAAAATTAAGTCAATAAAATATTAAAATCGTTCAACCTCCTGAAAAAATGGAGGCTAAACCGTCTAATAACAATTACATGTCCAAACACAAAACTTGAATTATTGATTATGATTGACGAAACGAATCGAACAGCTGCTTTGTAAAATGAAAGCTGAATATTAAAAAAACTTGGAGTATGTGGAAAGTATATAGATAAACAAACACAAGTAGAAACAAACTCAAAACGTAAGTCATCTAATGAGCGCGCCAGAAAGCTTGAAATTCAAAACAGGTTAATAATTTTAAATGCATTGGTAGTAATTATTGATATGCCATCTTTCAGTTTGCAAGTTGACACAATCATCAGAATATTTATTTATGAAAATTGATCCCACAAAATTTTCCGTTTATAAGAAATATTTTCTCTCGCTAAAATTTTCATATTTTTATAATCAAAATCGAAAACATGGCTACATGTATATGCATGTTGCGAAAGGCCTGTTTTACTGTCACCATTTGTACAATCTCTTCTGTGTTCAGCTATGCGTGTCTTTAATCTCCTGCCGGTTTCCCCAATGTAGAATTTGTTGCAATCAGTACATTTAATCAAGTAAACTACATTTGATAAGTTTTCTTTTAAATCCTTATCTTTCTTGTTAATGGAAAAATCTTCTATTTTCTGACTATTTTTGAAGTACACATTTATATTGAACTTTTTCAGAGAATCTCTGATCCTTTCAGATAAACCTTGAATGTACAGAAGAGTTAAAACTTTTTCATTTCTATTATGAACATCCAACCACTTTTGTTTCTTAGTGTTATTTGAAACATTATGAATTTCATAAACCCTTTCTTCAATAACACTCTCAATAAGCGGAAGAGGATAATCGTTCAGTAAAAGCGTTTCTTTAATAAACTTTAAATTCTCAACCCGAAAGTGAACATGACTCAATTTTATACCTCTGTCAATGAAGTTTTTAATTAAACCAATTTTTTGGCAAAAAGGACGATGAGAATTAAAATTTAAATATTGACCTGATGCTGTTGGTTTTCTATACCAAATTATGATTAAACTTGCATTTTCAATTTTAATTATGGATAAGTCTAAAAAATGTAGGGTGTTATTTTCTTCAGTTTCAAAAGTAAACTGTATGGATTTTTCGATCCTGTTGAGAACTTTCACAAATTCATTAATTCTTTCTCTAGGAATTATTGTGAACACATCATCGACAAATCTTTTGTACAACATTGGTTTGAAATTCAATTTAGACAAAGCTTTCTCCTCCACAAAATCGAGTACTATATTTGATATTATTGGTGACAAAGGTGAACCCATTGGACAACCCGAAACTTGCTTATAATAATTGTTATTAAAAGAAAAAACAGTGTTATTGAACACCGTTTCCACTGCAATTAATATTTCTTCTAATGGTATTTTTGTTAAATTTGTAACGTTTTTTATTCTTCTTTTCACACAAGACAGAGCTAAATTTAAAGGGATACTATCAAACATGGAAACAACGTCTAAGGAAACCATTGAGTGATTGTAAGGAATTTTTATATTTCTGATTTTATCTTTGAAATCCCAACTATTTTTAATAAAAGAGCTAGTGGTCGCTAAAGTAGGCTTCAAAACTTTGGACAAATATGATGCTAACTTGTATGTTGGGGATCCAATAGAGGACACAATTAATCTCCATTTTAAAGTGGGCTTATGAACCTTCGGGAGCGCATACGCTTTAGCTATTATTGATGCACGCGATTTTAATCGATATGCCATTTGGTCGTTAATGTAATGTAATGTAATGTAGCTTCCATTTTTTCAGGAGGTTGAACGATTTTAATATTTTAATGACTTAATTTTTTGACTACTTGACACTATTTTTTTAACTTTTAAGTTTTCTGTGATGTATTTGGCTTTCAAGTTTAGCATAGGAAGAACGCATTCGTTTTCTTTTGATTTTAGTTTAATTCAACCATGAAAGAAACACAAAGCCGTGTCGAAACGTCGGTTAATTGTATGTAGGTGGACACTTTTATTTATTTGAAATAAAGGTTTGGATTTTTATTGGGAACGGATGACCAAAATAATTTTACCATTTTCTCCTCTTTCAGAAATTGTTTTAAATCTCAATCACGTTCGAAGAAAGGCTTCATTCAAGACATTGGTTTCTGAGTTTCTGGAAAAGTTTCTCAGAAGATTACTGTTTTGTGGAGTATCTCATATGACATCGGTCGATCACGTACGGGAATAATGGGATACTCTGCTTATATAATCCAAAGGTATGGAACGCAACCGAGGTCTGACATAGGTGAGTGGACCATGAATTCAAGAAGATATGGATATATCTCCTTTATTGAGATTGAGAACTTATTTTGGTCATACGTTGAATATATATATGTTTATTAAATTACAATATGGAGAAAATCGGCGTTTCGACCCGTCTTTGGGTCTACCTCAAGATGATAAAATTATTTAAAAATTGTCTGTAAAAAACATACATTTTTCATAAAATTCAATTCGTACATCTAATAATCAATTTGACACTAAATAAATTAAATATATACTTTAAAATCGTTACCTGAAACGAATAGTTCGATGGCATTGAAAACACAAACAAAACGGTTATACATAAAAACTGTTGAAAAATTTTTTTGTTGTTTTTTTTTTACATTTTTAAAAAAATCATGTAGTCGTCATCTTTAAACATAAAGAAGAGACTACACGTCGAAAACGTTTTTAAGTCATTTTTGTCGGAGAAGGAACAAATATAAAGTCAATGTTGTGAACTGAGCCACGACGACATTTTGATGAACAGATTCAGTACTGAGAAAGTAATATGGCGTCTTATTTGATTATATGATTAGATATTGAGTAATTGTAGTCATTATAGCTAAATTCACAGCAACGCGCCAAAATCTTTGAAATTGAAAAATACAAATCAATTTAATAAACATTGACAAACATCATTAGTATGCATTCTTTCAGTTTGTAAATTAACACACAAATTATTGTACCTTTTAATAAAAATCGATTCTATAATTTTTCTTTTGTATGTAATATTTTCTTTCGCTAAAATTCTGATGTTTCTGAATTCAAAATCGAAATGATCATCAAAAGACCAAGCATGTTGAGATAGGCCCGTGTTGTTATTACCGATTCTGCAATCTCTTTCATGTTCAGCTATTCGCGTTTTTAGTCTTCTGCTAGTTTCATCTGTGTAAATCTTTGAACAAAATTTACATTTTATGAGGTAAACAACACCCGATAAATTTTCTATTGATTCAGGATCTTTTTTTTTTATTGTGCACATATTTTCCAATTTATTATTTTTTTTGAAATATACGTTTATATTAAATTTTTTAAGAGAACTTCTAATTCTTTCTGATAAACCTTGTATATACGGAAGCGTTAAGCTTTTTTCATTTTTATTTAGTGTTTCTAACCATTTTGACTTTTTACACTTACTAGAATTGTTATAAATTTCATGCATTCTTTCTTTAATTATACAATTTATCAAAGGTAATGGATAATTGTTAATAATTAAGGTTTCTTTGATTTGTTTTATATTTTCTTTTCTAAACTGAACATCGCTGAGTTTTATGCCTCTGTCAATTAAATTTTTGATTAGTCCTACTTTTTGTTCAAAAGGATGGTGTGAGTTGTAATTTAAATACTGACCAGAAAATGTAGGTTTTTCATACCAGTTTGTAAGAATTAGTCCATCATCTTTTTTTATCACTGACAAATCAAGGTAGTTTAGAGTGTTGTTTCCTTCAATCTCGTGAGTAAATTGAACCGACTCATCGATGCTGTTAAACACGTTGACAAATTCTTGAATTTTTTTAGTTGGAATTATAGCAAACACATCATCTACATATCGTTTATAAAAAAGTGGCTTGAAATTTAAAAGAGACAACGCTCTAGATTCGATGTCTTCTAATACGATATTCGAGCTAAAGCTTATGCTCTTCCTGAAGTGCACAAACCAAATTTAAAATGGAGATTAATTGTCTCCTCCATTGGTTCACCAACATATAAATTATCGGCATATTTAGAAAAAGTTCTCAAACCAGTTCAAGGTACAACAGATTCCTTTTCAAAAGACAGCTGGAATTTCAGAGAAAAAATAAAAGACTTAAGAATTCCTTCTTCCCATTCCATGGTGTCTCTAGATGTGGTGTCCATGTTTGACAATATCCCTCTGGATTTGGCTATGGAATGTGTAGAAGAAAAATTAAATATATATAGAAATTTAACAAAATTCTCGAAAACGAAATACTTGTCGCGGTTGGAGCAGTTTTTAACACAGTTTTTTCTTTCAATAAATGTTATTATAAATAAACATCAGGCTACCCAATGGGGTCTCCCTTATCTCCAATCATATCGAATATCGTATTAGAAAACATCAAATCTAGAGCGTTGTTTCTTTTAAATTCCAAGCCACTTTTTTATAAACGATATGTAGATGATGTGTTTGCTATAATTCCAGCTGAAAAAATTCAAGAATTTGCCAACGTGTTTAACAGCATCGATGAGTCGGTTCAATTTACTCACGAGATTGAGGAAAACAACACTCTAAACTACCTTGATTTGTCAGTGATAAAAAAAGATGATGGACTAATTCTTACAAACTGGTATAAAAAACCTACATTTTCTGGTCATTATTTAAATTACAACTTGAAATTTTGAACAAAAAGTAGGACTAATCAAAAATTTAATTGACAGAGGCATGTAACTCAGCGATGTTCAGTTTAGAAAAGACAATATAAAACAAATCAAAGAAACCTTAATTATCAACAATCATCCATTACCTTTGATAAATTGTATAATTAAAGAAAGAACACATGAAATTTATAACAACTTTAGTAAGAGTAAAAAGTCAAAATGGTTAAAAACACTAAATAAAAATGATAAAAGCTTAACTCTTCCGTATATACAAGGTTTATCAGAAAGAATTAGAAGTTCTCTTAAAAAATTTAATATAAAGGTATATTTCAAAAACAATAATAAATGGGAAAAATTGTACACAATAAAAGAAAAGATCCTGAATCAATAGAAAATTTATCGGGTGTTGTTTACCTCATAAAATGTAAATTTTGTTCAAAGATTTACATAGGTGAAAGTAGCAGAAGACTAAAAACGCGAATAGCTGAAAATAAAAGCGATTGAAGAATCAGTAATAACAACACGGGCCTATCTCAACATGCTTGGTCTTTTGATGATCATTTCGATTTTGAAGTCAGAAACATCAGAATTTTAGCAAAAGAAAATATTACATACAAAAGAAAAATTATAGAATCGATTTTTGTTAAAAAGCACAATAATTTGTGTGTTAATTTAAAAACTGAAAGAATGCATATTAATGATGTTTATGAATGCTTATTAAATTGATTTGTATTTTTCAATTTCAAATATTTTGGCGCATTGCTGTGAATTTAGCTATAGTGACGACAATTACTCAATATCTAATCATGTAATCAAATAAGACGCCATATTACTTTCTCAGTACTGAATGTGTTTATAAAAATGTCGTCCTGGCTCAGTTCACAACATTGACTTTACATTTTTTCCTTCTCCGACAAAAATAACTTAAAAACGTTTTCGACGTATAGTCTCTTCTTTCTGTTTAAAGATGTCGACTACATAAGTTTTAAAAAAATGTAAAAAAAAACAGCAACATTTTTCAACAGTTTTGATGTATAACCGTTTTGTTTATGTTTTCAATGTCATCGAACTATTCGTTTCAGGTAACGATTTTAATATATATATTTAATTTATTTAGTGTCAAATTGATTATTAGATGTACGAATTGAATTTTATCAAAAATGTATGTTTTTTACAGACAATTTTTAAATGATTTTATCATCTTGAGGAAGACCCCAAGACGGGTCGAAACGTCGATTTTCTTCATATTGTAATTTAATAAACATATATATATTGAACGTATGACCAAAATAAGTTCTCAATCTCGATAAAGGAGATATATCCATATCAATAAGACGTTCAAAGAAACGTTAAAATTCAAGACTTCTGTCTGGAATTTTGGAATTATAATTCAAGAAGACTTGTAATGCTGAAGGAGCAACACACCTTGTTGATAAAATACCGGAGGGAATCGATTATTCCTGCACATATTATTACTTCTACGAAAGCTTTCAAAATACAGAATTGTCATTATAAAGTGTATACTAAATTAGAAAATGCTAAAAGGTTATTTCAAAAACACATTTTAAATTGTGAAATCAAGAATACAATAGATCAAATTTAAAGCTTAGCGAGATATACCTTATTTTTTAAACATCGATTGTATAGATCAATTAATGAACAATCATTATATAGCTTTTTTGAATCTCAGGACTTAGCTTTAAACAAATTAAAATATGAGAAAAGAGCAGATTGTATAAGAAAGTTTGAATTTCATAAGAAAAAAATTGCTTCAGAAACTGATAAAATTAGAATTGTTAGAATTAATAATTGGTTTAAAAATATTTCGAATAAAGAAATTCCGGTTGACATTGCAGAAAGCATTGCATTAGGTAATAAATTTGGTATACCATTTTCTTCTGAAAATGATCCAACTAATAACATCATAGCTTCTTTAGAAAATTGTATACAATCATTTGATAAAAATCATAAACAAGAAATACGTAAATATGTCACCAAACTGATAGCTGATCACAACGAGAACAACAAATTTAGCAATTTAGATTTGTCTAAAAAAATTTCTGATTCTCAGAATGACAATAGAGATTTAATTGTTTTAAAAGCTGACAAGGGAAACGTAACTATAGCTGCAAACAGATCTGATTACAATACGAGTATTGATTTAATGTTAAATAACACCGGCACACAAAAAAAAACACTTTTCTGTTCTACAGATGCGACACATATATTCCCATGTATTCTGACCCGCTAAACACGAATTCGTGGTCCGTTTGACCCTAGCACATCTGGGTCAAGGGCATTTGAAGGTAAAATGGACAGGCTAGTCATTTGGATGAAGATAACTATCATAAGTTATGTTTTTTGGGTCGCTGAATCCGAATCCGGGGTCCATTTGGACTCAGCGAGTCAAGGTAAAGGTCATTTCAAGGTCAATTTCGTTCATTCCACTGAAAAGAAATTTCTGACTGCAAAATCTGAATGAACGGAAGATTTTACGTCCAGATATGTATGTTATTATTTTTTTGTGACGACCTGTTAAGGTCATTTTATTTAAATATATAGATGATTCATATGGGTAAATGGTAAATGGGCTACATGGGACTAGACTACCATACTAATATATTGTGGGGGTCGCTAAGTCTGAATCGGAGGCCCGCTTGACCCCACGGTGCCAAGGTGAAGGTCACATCAAGGTCATATCAAAGTTAGATCGAAAGAAAAATGTGTTACCGATCCAAAATTTGACTTCTACATGTGGGTAAACTTTCCCTGGCGTCTCGATATTTTTCTGCTTTTACCCACGCTTGTAAGGAACTTTTGACAGCTCTACCGATTCGGCAACTGAGCTTTTATGAAGCCGCCCTTATCCGATTTGCCTGTTACACCAACGATCAACTAACTTCACTTGAGCGAGCAAAGCTAGTGGCTTCAAATTTTAAAGACGGTGGTGACAACTTTTATGAGAACGAAAGACAGTTTCTGTACGAAGTTACCTGCAACACCATTTACCCGAAGTTTTTTCTGTGCTCCACGTGGTGACGGCGGAAAACGGATTTTTTTCTTGCTTTTCATTTTTCGGCTAAGCCCTGTGGTGAAGGCATTGTGCCGTCATGGCTGGCACGAGAGAAAGTACGATGCAGGGTATTGGACGCCCAGTATCGGCGATTGGTCAGGGTGAGGAAACGGGCCCCCAATCGTCGTCATCCAGCTACCGCCACCCTTTATTGGTTGGCGATTCAACTGATAAAAATATAAAGCTACAACAAGTAATCATGTTTTTACCAGCCATGACTGCAACAGCGATAAAAATGTTTTTTTGCTACGTTTGTGGAAAGTATGAAGTCATCACTTGCCGTAGGACAATGAATGAGCAATGTAGAGACATATATCGTCAATGTTATAAAAGAGAAATTTCCCTTCAAAATGAAACATTTGCTCCAGATAGCATTTGCAGTGCTTCTTACACTATGCTTTTACGTTGGAATAAAGTGAAAAACAATAAAATGTTAAAATACTCCTCACCGGCAATATAGTCAATACCTCAATCAGAAAAAGACTGTTTTTTCTGCAACAAAAAAAGTTAAAGGATTCAACGTTAAAAACAAATCAAGAATATCTTATGCAATAGTGTCTTCTGTCATAACTGCAAAGTCTAATCAAGAGTCTGCTATCGAAAATATGGATACGAGCTCAATGATAAATGAAGCTTCGACAAATAAAGAGACAGATAGAGTGGTTATGTTAGACGGTGAAGAAGAATCTGACGAGTGCTCCTAAGAAGACCATGAAAATGAAGAATATGTGCCAAAATTGCGGAGAAAGCAAAAAAATGAATCTATAAGACTATTCAACCAAGATAGTTTAAACGATTTCATCAGGAGCATGGGTCTTCCTAAAGATGCTTCTGAATATATGGCAGCTGAGTTAAAGAGCCGTGGAATGGTAGAACAGGGGACGAAGTCATCTTTCTACAGGAATCGAGAAAAGAAGTTCCGTCAGTACTTCAATAAAGATGAAGAAAGTATGTTGGTATATTGCAGAGACGTTAACGGTTTGATGAATGAACTAAAAAAGGATGTTTACGTTCCAGAAGAATGGAGATTGTTTATAGACTCGTCAAAACAAAATCTTAAGGCAGTGCTGCTTAACAATGGAAATGAGTACGCAAGTCTACCAATAGCTCATTCAACAAAATTAACAGAAAGTTACGAAAACGTCCAATATGTATTGGAGAAAATTGAATATGACAAACATAAGTGGCAAGTTTGTGGTGATTTGAAAATCATAACCATTCTCCTTGGTCAACAACCAGGATATACAAAGTATCCCTGCGTTTTGTGTTTGTGGGATAGCAGGGATCGCACGAATCATTACAAGAAGAAGGTTTGGCCAATAAGAGAACAACTTGACCCTGGAAATCATAATGTGCCTCAACAACCTTTAATTGATCCATCAAAAGTATTGCTCCCGCCTCTGCACATTAAACTTGGACTTATGAAACAATTCGTCAAAGTTTTGAATAAAGAAGGAACATGTTTTCAGTACTTGACAAATGAATTTCCTCGATTAAGTGATGCTAAATTGAAAGAAGGAGTATTTGATGGACCTCAGATCCGTAAAATGTTTTATGACGAAAATTTCATCAAGACAATGACAGGCTTAGAAAAAGCTACTTGGCTCAGTTTTTGAGATGTTGCTCAAAACTTCTTAGGAAATTACAGAAGTAATGACTACAAAGCAATCGTAGCAAATATGGTGAGAAACTATTGACGCTTGGGATGTTTGATGAATCTCAAACTTCATTTCATGGACTCTCATATTAGCTATTTCCCTGAAAACTTAGGCGATTACAGCGAAGAGCAAGGGGAGCGTTTCCATCAAGATCTAAAAGACGTTGAATTCTGATGGCAAGGAAAATGGGACGTGAATATGTTGACTGACTACTGCTGGCTGCTAAAGAGAGATCAAGTTCCTGGCGATGAAGATGGTGATAGTTCGAAGAGAACTAGAAATCCACTGCATAGATCCTTTGAAAATAAAAGAGAACGTTATAGGCGAAAGAAAGAATAAACGCTATTCCAAAATGCCATACGGTAACTCTCGTTTAGTCCTGATTCGTTGGATTAAAGGAGATTCAGATTCGAATTCAGCTACCCTTAAAACATGTAAAAGTCAAATTTTGGAACAGTGACACATTTTTCTTGAGATCTAACTTCGATATGACCTTGATCTGACCTTGACCTTGGCGCCCTGGGGTCAAATGGGCCTCGGATTCAGACTTAGCGACCCCCACAACATATTAGTATGGTAGTCTAGTCCAATGTAGCCCATTTACCATTTACCCATATAAATCATCTATATATCTAAATGAAATGACCTTAACATGACCTTAGAGGTCGTCATAAAAATATAAAAACATACATATCTGGACGTAAAATCTTCCGTTCTTTCATAATCTGCAGTCAGAAATTTGTTTTTAGAGAAATGAACAAAATTGACATTGAAACGACCTTGACTTCGACTCTCTGAGTTCGAATGGACCCCGGATTCGGATTCAGGGACCCAAAAAACATAAATTATAGTAGTTATCTTCACACAAAATACTTTTCTATCCATTTGACCTTCAAATGCCCTTGACCCAGATGTGCTGGGGTCAAACGGACCACGGGTTCGTGCTCAGCGGGTCGAAATACATGGGAATATATGTGTCGCATCTGTAGAACAGAAAAGTGTTTTTTTTTTGTGTACCGGTGTAATTCATCTCTTTATAAAAAAGTAAATACAACTTTGGTACCGTCCATTGAGGGAAAAGTTAATGAGATTGTAAAGAGATGGGAAGATAGAGCTTACATTAACGACCAAATAGCATATCGATTAAAATCGCGTGGATCAATAATAGCTAAAGCGTATGCGCTCCCGAAGGTTCATAAGCCCACTTAAAAAAGGAGATTAATTGTGTCCTCTATTGTATCCATGTTTGATAGTATCCCTTTAAATTTAGCTTTGTCTTGTGTAAAAAGAAGAATAAAAAACGTAAAAAATTTAACAAAAATACCATTAGAAGAAATATTAATTGCAGTGGAAATGGTGTTCAATAATACTGTTTTTTCTTTTAATAACAATTATTATAAGCAAGGTTCGGGTTGTCCAATGGGTTCACCTTTGTCACCAATAACAATAAAAAATAGTACTCGATTTTGTGGAGGAGAAAGATTTGTCTAAATTGAATTTGAAACCAATTTTTTACAAGAGATTTGTCGATGATGTGTTCACAATAATTCCTAGTGATAGAATTAATGAATTCGTGAAAGTTTTCAACAGGACATGGCCGTAGCTAAAGGGCGGCATTGTGGGGCAATGCCCTACCTTAAAATACCAATGCCCTACCTTAAAAAATACAATTGTCAAGATCAGATCAAGTACAATTTTTACTTCCGCCCTACCTTCAACCACCGATGCCCTACCTTTAACCACCGATGCCCTACCTTAAGTTCATTTCTAGCTACGGCCCTGCAACAGGATCGAAAAATCCATACAGTTTACTCTTGAAACTGAAGAAAATAACACCCTAAATTGTTTAGACTTATCCCTAATTAAAACTGAAAATGAAAGTTTGATCACAAATTGGTATAGAAAACCAACATCATCAGGTCAATATTTAAATTTTAATTCTCATCATCCTTTTTGCCAAAAAATTGGTTTAATTAAAAACTTAATTGACAGAGGTATAAAATTGAGTCATGTTAACTTTCGGGTTGAAATTTTAAAGTTTATCAAAGAAAGGTTTTTACTGAACGATTATCCTCCTCCGCTTATTGAGAGTGTTATTAAAGAAAGGGTTTATGAAATTCATAATGTTTCAAATAACACTAAGAAACAAAAGTGGTTGGATGATCATAATAGAAATGACAAAGTTTTAACTCTTCCGTACATTCAAGGTTTATCTGAAAGGATCAGAGGTTCTCTGAAAAAGTTCAATATAAATGTATTCTTCAGAAATAATTAAAAAATAGAAGATTTTTCCATTAAAAAGAAAAATAAGGATTCAAGAGAAAACTTATCCAATGTAGTTTACTTGATTAAATGTACTGATTGCAACAAATTCTACATTGAGGAAACCGGCAGGAGATTAAAGACACGCATAGCTGAACACAGAAGAGATTGTACAAATGGTGACAGTAAAACAGGCCTTTCGCAACATGCATATACATGTAGCCATGTTTTCGATTTTGATTATAAAAATATGAAAATTTTAGCGGGAGAGAGAAAATATTTCTTATGAACGGAAGATTGTGGAATCAATTTCCATGAATAAATATTCTGATGATTGTGTCAACTTGCAAACTGATAGATGGCATATCAATAATTACTACCAATGCATTTAAAATTATTAACCTGTTTTGAATTTCAAACTTTCTGGCGCGCTCATTAGATGACTTACGTTTTGAGTTTGTTTCTATTTGTGTTTGTTTATCTATAAACTTTCCACATACGCTAAGTTTTCTTAATATTCAGCTTTCATTTTACAAAGCAGCTGTTCGATTCGTTTCGTTGTATGGAGGTGGACACATTTATTCATTTGAAATAAAGGTTTGGATTTTTATTTGGAACGGATGACCAAAATAATTTTACCATTTTCTCCTCTTTGAGAAATTGTTTTAAATCTCAATCACGTTCGAAGAAAGGCTTCATTCAAGACATTGGTTTCTGAGTTTCTGGGAAAGTTTCTCAGAAGATTATTTTTTTTGTGGATTATCTCATAGGACGCCTTTGTGTCTGCCTCTGTAATATCGCAGAGTATTTCTACTTGGTTCAATGTACACATTATTTTATTGACGTCAAGTTTTGTGCACGTTCCAGCCCCTGCAGGGTCTCGGTTTCTCCTTTTCTTCATGACAATTTTTTATATTCTCCACTTTAAAGTAAATGTGCTGGTGGTCACTGCCGGTAAATTCCTCCGCAACATGCCAGCCCTGTATCCTGGGAGTTATCCCCGGAGTTGCAAAGGTGATATTGAGTATCGTTCCTCTGTTTCCACTTCTCCTAAACGTTCGTTCGCAGCCAGTATTGAGGATTGTCAAATCGCACCTCGCTGTTGTGTCAGCGACCGCATTTCGACGTGTGTCCGACCAGCTGATGCCCCATTGTTGTGACTTGGCATTGAAGTCCCCTCCCACGATTAGTTCTCCTTCAGTGCTTCTTACCGCGTCTTCTAGAGCCACTATATCCCGATGAAAAGTGCCAGCTGTTACATTCGGGGAGAAGTAGCAGCTGAATTAAGTTGCATCCGGGCTTTTGACCCACACAAATCCTTCACCCCTTCCCCAGTCAGTCACCGGACATTTCATATTGTCTCTTATCCAGATTGCTGCTGTGCCAGTATGATCTGTATACCAGCCAGTTGTCTGTAGATTCGTGTACTGCTCACAAATTATAAGCAAGTCAGCCTTCGGCACATTTGCTCGATGCCTAAATAAGTCTTGGGCGAGTCTGCTACGCTGGAGATTACCTTGTGTTACTAACGCCATCGAGAGTTTATTCTCTGTCTGGTGTCCAGAAACACCGCACACCTCGATGATCTTGTTATATGGTTCAAGTCCTTTTCAGAATTTTTTTCCGCGCACAGGTAGCAGCTTGAAGAGCCTCACTAAATTTAGTTTTGTCTTCCGGTTTAGCGCTCAGCTCAACCAGTACACCACCATTCCTTGTTTCTCGGTTTGCCGAGACTTTTACTCCCATGTCCTCCGGTTTAACCTGAGATTTGATGTCCCTAAGCACATCGGCGTACTTTTTTCCTTCGGTGGGGTTGATAAGTATGGCCTCACTGCGAGGGCGTCTTTTTCTTCGTGTTTCCTTGTCATTATGCTTCTGCTCACTATGTTGGCTTCCAGTAGTTTTAGTTTCCTTCTCACTCTCCGTCTTCATTCTGGGTTGAGAGAATGGACTGTTGGTAGGGCTGGGCGTGCTCTCATCCCTTTTCCTTCTATCCATCGGCCTTGCTCCCTGTCCTCGTTGATCGGCCATCGAAGTGGGCCTGGGTGTTTGTTTCTTGGCACTATCTTTAGATTTTTGCAGTTGCGTATCTTTAATACCTTTAATTGCCTTCCTGATGGATAATATGGATCCGATAGTATCCACTGCATTCGTTATATTGTCCTTGATATCTTTTTGAGTATTTGGGACCTTCCTGCACTGCATTTCAGCTTGATTGATGGTTTCGAGGAGTTTTTTGAACCAACGTTCTTCCTCAACTTCCAAATCTTCCAGCTTTGGTTTTATGAGGTTTGTGCCTCGTTGTTTGCCCTTGATTTGGATTGCTGTTTCATCACTTTGGTTTGCTTTCCTCTTTTTTTATTGTCGAATGTTGTCATTGGTTTTTGGATGTCCGTGTCCATCAACTCTTGATCTCGCATTTTGTCTAAGTTATCTGTTTAGTCTAATTTGTCTGAGGTTGCCATAAATATTCATCCAGCGCTTCGTGCGCGGAGGGGCGGGCTGCAATAACTAGGAGCGGGTATAGCCTCGGACAGCAGTCCTACCTCAGTTCCCTGAGGCCCAGCCTTCGTTTAACCGGTCCCGGAATGCACGGACGGACTGGACTCGCCTGGAGCACTGCAGATTCCGACCTCTGCAGCCACCGCGCACTTCCTGATCAGGGCCCGAAGGAGCTGGATTCCTGATGACCGGCCGCAACTTACACCTCGGCAGAGCAAGCTCACAGCAGCATCATCCCCAGTGGGGATGAAACACCCCCAGTGAGTCACAGCCGGCACCGATCAAGAGTGTTTGGTCCGCGAGGCCTATTTTATTTCGGCCCTACCCTCTGTTTCCAGTGAGCATTCCCCTATCCGCCACCTGGGGACGGGCCAAGTAGGCGTATCACCTCCCCTTCACCGCAGACAACCGTGGTGCACACGATTAAACTGGGAAACTCAGCTCACAATATATATATATATATACATATATATATATATATATATGTACATATATATACAATATAATCATAATAAATGATAATTAATTAATTACAGTAATAATTTAGCCCAATAAAAGACTCTTCTACTGAAACGACGATTGCATCTAACATTCGTATTAAGAATAAGCAATATTATTACTCGAAACATACCAACAGATGCGAATTTATACATAAATACATATACATGTATTAACTATTTAAAATTTTGCACCCTTGTAATAAGATGACGTTATGAAAAGAGGAAGAATAAAACCATAAAATAAAAACAAACAAAAGAAGGGAGAGGATTTGGAGGTTGCTTGCTTATCTCCCCTTTTTATAACATCATCACGAAAAATAAAAATTAAGAAAAACGAAAGAAAAAATTGAGAGGACTTGGAGACTGCCTCTTTTCTTTCCTTTTTCTCAAAAAGGGAATTGCAAAATAAATTAGTTATTATGAATTTTATTGAAGTAATTTTCACTGTTTAGATATACATGGTGTGGCTAAATTCTCCCCAAGGCATTCCAACTGGAGATGGATAATATTCATCCTACTTCCAATCATCCTTGGGAGTCCCATGCACTACGAGATTCAACTCTTGAAGGAAAATACCGGGATATTTTACGAAAAGCTGGAACCAATACGACTGACTCAGAGCTATTGGAGAATAGTTATATTTCTGGATATTGGAAACTTCAGCCAACATTATCACACCAAGGACCTTATACGAGACATCAACTATAACTATGAAAATTGTAGGAAAAGCTCAACCCACGAAGACTGCCGAAATGACGTCAAATTGGATACCCTGCTGGCTAAAATCAACAGAATCAAATCCGAAAATGAGACGCTAAATAGAATGCTGTCCGAAATACAGCATTACAAATCTGAAACTAGTTCGATACCAAGAACAATGCAGAAATGCCGAGTACCAATGTTAGGCTTCATAGGCTCCATTATAGGACCAGTTGTTGGACTTTTAACTTCAGAAGACGGATAAGAATATACAGAAATGATCAACGAATTATACGATGAACAAAACAATTTGAGCCAGATTCTAAGAAAACACACCCATATAGTAAAGGCCGAAATTCAAAACATACATGAAGAATTAGATACAAGAGCTCACGAAATAATCAATATGTAATCATTGTTAGAAAGAACAATGAAAAACTTGACAGCTCAAGAAAACAGCATTTATAATCTAGAATACCTAAATTATGTAAGGCAATGGACCGCAAAGGTAGAATTAAAACTCGATCATGCATACAACACTCTGCAACAGTTCACAGACATTAATATAAACGCAAGACAGAAGAAAGTACATCCAGCTCTGATAACAAATGTCCAATTACAGCAAATAATAATGGAAATAAACAAAGAAGTAAACGAATACGATTTCTCACTGCCAAGGACACACATAAAAGCTGGAGACTTATATCAAATAGGAAAGTCAGACGTAGGTTATCACTCTAATTAATTAACGGTGACTATAGACATTCCATTATTAGAAAGAAAATTCAATCAAATGTATAAAATATATCCATACCCAGTACATCAAAATATAATTGCAAACATCACTGGAGCCGCCTATATAATACCTAAACAAACATACATCACCTTATCATCTGACGACCAGAGATTTTTCCTAACAGACAAGGAATATCAAAATACCTGTATGAAAACTACGTGCAACACCATTTGCGAAGCAAATCAACCAATACATACAACTTCAAGCAGCTCATCCTGTGAAGTCATTATGCTACTCAAACCAACGATAACGAACCTGCAAAATTGTGACGTAAGAATCACTCTACAAGAAAGATCATTCTGGACACAAATACCTTCCCTACAACCATGTTTATATTCAACAACAAAACCAGAACTCATTAACATCAATTGCCATAACAAGCAAATAAAGCGAGAATATATTTCAAATTCCGGAATAATTCGACTAGGAAGTGAATGTATTGCCAAAACAAAAGATACTAAGTTTATAGGTATAACAATAAATAAAAACAAAGAGGAATATATATACAGCCCAGAATTCTCATTACATATCTCTAACATATCTTCTATAATATTTAACTTCCCAAAAGACTCAACCATAGAAGAAAATAAATTGCAAATACAAACAACAAAAACTTGGAAAGAATTCAGCTATGGGCAACCTTTGGAAGAAATCGAAAACCAACTCGAACAATTTCAACGGAAACATAATCATCAAAGAAGAAACAATCATATTACGTTAGGGACATCCATGGGAATAACTATATTAATATTGCTAACTACAATATTTTATGGAAGAAAACTGATAAGAAAAACATACAAAGGCACAAGACGCAATCCTCAACCAAGAAACAACAGTAATAAGGAAGAAGAAATTCAGCCTCTGCCCCTTGACAATACGAAAGAATCATCCGATAAGGTGCGAAACCCGACAACGTCACAGGCACGAGCACCAATAACCAGTATTCGAGTAGCTTAAAAAGAGGTCATTATTCAGCCCCTCTTTACCACCCACTTCAACTTTTCATCGAGGACGATGAAGATTTTAAAGAGGGAAGACAAGGAAAGCCACTGCAATCTTTCCAAAAATTTAAAATTTTATTTCGCAACATAAATTCGATAACTATCTAAAGCTAACTGCCTTTATTTTCATCAGTTGGAAGGAAAGCTTCAAGTCCGGCTGACAACATACACACATTCACCACTAGCAGATTCACAGCCGCAAAGTGGAGAACAATGAGACCCCTTGCGCACAGCTAAATGACACGCCCGCTACAAGATAACAACGCACCTACAAGATGGCGAGTGACCGACCAAGAAGGTGAATTATACTACGACTACGATTGATGGGGTCATCATGGTCGAATCACGTATGGAATACAATCCGACGACGATAAGCAGCAGTGGACTACCGCCGAGAAGAGAACGGAAGAAGAACATGACGCCCCATCTATAGGAACAGACGCCCAACCAAGGGAAAACACTGTATAGCAGATAGCCCCATCAACAAAACCCCATGACAATATCATTGTAATAATATTGGACATTATGTGAATAGAAATAGATAAATATAATTTAAAACAAATATATAAATAAAAAAAAATCGTTTTTCTCGAGACGCGAACCCGCGATCTAGAGCGCACAAGTTCAGCGGCTAACCACTGAGTCATGGGACTCGATGGCTGCCGAGGCGCCAAAAATACACTCGGTTAGCGGAATGCCGTCTCAGACAGGGTGACACTCTACGAATCCACATAATATAACAAAAACTATTGTAATGTGTCCCTTTGTCTCTGACGCACTAAAAAGATTTTAAAAATATATACATATATATTTTTTTTAATGGAAAGGCTAATTATTTTACAATTTAAATTAATATTTTAGCTCAACCATCAATAATTTTTAAAAATTATATAGCCTCGGAATTGTGAAGATATAACATTTTAAGAATGATCTATTAGTAGTTAATTTTGAGACAATAATAATAATAACAAAGACTAATTGAATATAAATATATGAATACTTTTGAAAAAGAAAATTAAATGGATTTACACCTAGCAATAAAATTAACGCATAAAGGGGATAAATAAATGTAGTTAGGATACACGGAAAGAGAACACCTAGAAAAAGAAAATAAAAGGAATAAAAGAATTTCAATTTAATGTTCTGGCGTTCAGTTTCCGTTGACGTGAGTTTTAATTTTTGATTTTAATTTAATATTATAAAAACTCACACACACACACACATCCTCACAGTTTACAAACACACACACAATACTCGTCAAAAATAAAAAATAAAATAATGATAAAAGTAAAGATGATAATACTAATAACGATATACACATACTTAAAATTCACAGCTCAAAAAGATCCTGGAGCTCGTCGTCCGAGTGCCGCCCCCACACTGCTCTCGGAACTTGAAACAGAAAAAAAGGACAACATTATAACACCAATACATATACATGTATGTGTGTATATACTATGTATGTATACATGGATATGTATATTTAACAGCTCCCAAAATTTGTTGGACTCACCCTCCCTTTGGAAAACTGAAGTGCCACACTTGCACCGGACGACCTCCTCCACCAATTCTACGTAGCGGCCACAAAGGCAGAAGGAGTTAACGGACCCCGCCTCGCAGGAACAAATAAACAGAAAAACAATTGAAGATAAAATCAAGCAGTAATTCAATAGACAGAAGAAAGAAATTACCACTCACCCCAAGCAAGCTGCAGGAACACCCTGCGCATCAGGATACGGGCGCTCGTCAGAATCCATGGGTTCGTGCGAAAATTGCGCCGAGACAAAGTCGTAGATCTGCTGCGTGGTGACTCCCGACTCCGCCCGTGCCTCCTGCAGGTCACGTGGAAACACCGGGTCCGACAGTTTAGAGCTCTGGCGGCGAGCTGTCATCGGCCTAGCCCGACCCCTCCACCGCATGGGCCCAGCATCGGACGAAGAAGAAGCCGCCTCGGCCTCCTCCTCTTCGTCTTCTAGGATTTTGAAAAGGAAGATCCAGTACCCCATGGCAGCTTAAAAATAAGAAACACGTAACAAATTAATAAAAGCAAAAATCTCCATAGAACTAAGCTAAGAAAACACACACCTAAGCATGCGACACCGAAAAACCACACGACTTAAACAATTCTTTCGCTGCCAAGATAAGCTGTTTTAGTGCAAGGGACAACACGGAAATTAAAACGCCCGGAAATTTATGGTGCAGCCGTTCAACCACCTTAAAATCCGCCTCGGTAACCACGCAATTCAGGTTCTCCCAACATTTAGCCAAAATCACCGAAATGGTCCTATCCGGATTCACCTTCCACAAAACAAATTGGAAAATTCCAATTCCAATCTCATTGAAAAATTGCAAGCCAGCGACGTGACGTCATAGAGCTCGAAACATGTTGGTCCCCAAGTAAAAAAAAGGACGGAGAAAGGAAAAAGTGCGAGGTTGTTTTTGGTTGACTTTTTTCCCTTTCTCCCTCTTTTTCATTACAATAATTTTGTCTCTAACGAGCCAAGAAGTGAGGTCGCTTTGAAATCTTAGTTTTGATATGTATGACTTTTTCCTTGCATGATTTTGCGGAGAAAATTCTTCATGAGGAAATGAAATTCTACACAATTTTAAATTTAAAAATTTTTTTTACACTAGACTCATGATTCTTTCCAGTCTGTAGAATAGTGCAACGTTATTAAAAATATTAAAAATCTAAATAAAGATCAGAGAAAACATCATGAAACCCAGCTGAACTTATCATAGAAATTATCAAATGTTAAGTAACAATCACCTGGCAAAAATTCATCGAGGACGCTGAAGAATTTAAGGAGGGAGGACTGTTACATCCCCAAATTATTAAAAAAAATTTAATTGTGTCGTAACACCGAATGGTAAACATATCACAGTAGGTACTGACTTACGTGGTCAGCCGGAACCAATTACCCACACATGACAAACGATAAATGAGCGGCGGTCGATAAGGAGGAAAGCGCGAGCTAATTAGCGAGGTAGTGCCATGAGCATACCGACCCATCTAACGATTGATAATGCAGAAATGCTAGGATAAATTAAATTAACGTGGAACCTTATGTTATATCTTCCCTGTGAAGGATAAGTTAATTATGTACCATTACAGTATATAAACTAATTATAATCAAATAATTATATAATATGAATTAGCAATGTGAGTAATAGTTGCAAACACATATATTACATGTGTTAACAACTACTGTTTCGAATTAAGAAATTGGTCAGAAAAGGACAAGACTGCTGTCCAAAAGTATAACCTAGTAAGTAACATTTCCGATAGAGGTCATTTTCTCGTGCATAAATGCTGGAAAATAGCCTTTGCGACAAATATGACTTACTAGGTTATACTTTTGGACAGCAGAAGAGAAGAGCAACAGAACTTAAAATCGATAATCAATACCCAAATCAATATAATTGAAAAGGGGATAAGTTCAATACACAAAATTTAGGTACAAAACATAACCGATGAACGCAAAATAGTACGCGACTATCAAGCATTACTCATGCGAACATTTCGTGATTCTTACGTATCATGTAAACTTTTCAAATTCGCGCGTGTCAATCGTAACTTTAGCGATTCGTGCGTGCCGATCGTAACTTTAGCGATGCGCGCGTGCCGATCGTAACTTTAGCGAATTGTACGTGACTTTCGAAGGAGCATTTTATTATATAAACCCCAGACTCACCCTTGGCGGTTGTCTTTATTGTTTGAACAGTCGTACTGTCCACATCATTTACGAACCGCCCTGACTAAGTCGCGTACTTTTACCTCACCGCGAAATCTTCCTTAAATAAGAACCGCCTTGATTATGTCGTGTACTTTTACCTCACCGCGAAACAGTAGCTTGGAGTCCAGTTCTGAAAATAAAGTCCCTTCGGCTTTCGGTCGTCGTACTAATTCACCTCGAAGTTGTTCGTGAAAGTCAATTAACACAAACACCCGGCAGAATTCCATCGATATTCTGCGACGAATCGGGGATACCATCGATAAACCAATCTTCTCTTGCCCTTCCGGACTGAAAGGTAGTGTAATTTTTTACTCATTAATCACATTGTAACCCATTTCTACGCTCATGCTATAATAAATAATTGTCATATCAAACTACTGTCATTCTGAATTATCGCAATCCCCTTGGATTGATAAAGTGAAAAGGAACCCTACAATAAAAATAAATAGTCGAGCTTTACCATCCTGACTTAATCAGCCCTTGTAACTTCCCTCATCCTAACCAATTTCCAACCTACCCTCGCCTTTGCTCGGGACGTAACACTGTACACACGAAAGTGGCAGGTTTCGAACGAAAATGCTTTAAAACGGTTGGTCTAGCCTACGTGCGTTTTCGACGAAACATATAATGGGTTTTTAATTTCTTTTCTATTTACCAATAACAGGAGCGATTGATTGATTTAAGGGGAGATTGATTACAATTTTTTTTCCTTCTTTTATTAATTAAGTGAGTGTGATTAAGTGATTAAGTGAGTTGGAATCGGTGAAGGGATCGTGTAATTGAATCAGAAATTTTCCTTTTGTTTCTTATTTTAATTAATTAATTGCAATTAATGAGCAATTAATTATATTTTGATTATCTTTCCAAAAGGGGATTTTTTTTCTCTCTCTTTTCGAAAATATGGCAGAACAGGATAACAGCTGGTTATTGAACCTGAGTACGGAAAGAATCCGTGCTATTTTAAATGCACATTTCGTTAATAATACCGGTACTCGCGAAGTGGTGTTAGATTGGGCGATTCGGTATTTGAGAAGATTTGTGGGGGAGGCCGTATGGACGGCATTAGACAAGGATACGTCACATCAAGTGCCATTCGAATCGCATAGGCGTCGAACAGAGCTTGGTGCTTCCTTACGAGAGGACGAAACATTTATGTCAGGGGGAAATAGCACCCCTTCCACAATTCGTGGAAGTGGATCAATCAATGGGATCTCAGGATGCCACCCTCCCACAAATCCAAAATAATTATGCACCCTCAGAATCTGGATCATTTGGTGGGGTGATTGTACGAACCCCAATTGCGTCTACTGCTACAGTTACGACCAATACAAATACGGTGGTCACTATTAGAATAGCAGACAATAGACCTACTATTGCCCAGGCCTCAATTATCACTCAAAACACGGAAAATTTTGCGTGGACAACAATGTCACCCTTAGGTCGTCGGGGGGGGGGGTGAATTTTTTCCAAATAGAGAGGGGGGACCTCTTCTTTCCGATTCACAGATATTAAGTAAACCGCAATCACCGGAAATGGAAAGTATAGTCGACGTTCCGACAAAAATTCCCAAAAGTATGCCAGTCTCTAATCTTTCAAGGCTTGTTACTGAGGGGAACTTTATCCCTGAAATGCAACCATGAAATTTGGGGATGGGTGGTATCGGGAGGGGTATACCATAAACACAACTTCCCCTCTCCTCCACGGCTTATGTAGATACGGGCAGGCTTATAGATCTTGAGGGCCAGGATAGGTTATATTTGGAGGGTGGTATACATTTCCGAAACCCCCCTCCAATACCAAGTCTTAAAAATGCTGAATTTTTGCCACAATCGGATATGAATAATTGATCACGTGCGACACATTTTCCAAATTATATAGCGAATGGAGCGAGACCAATGCCAATTAATCAGGACATATTAGGGGCATCGAATACATTTTTTGCAAATAATTTAACCTCGGGACAAGCGGATCACAGGAGTGGTTATGGTATCCGGAATGAAACCTACGAGGGGTTAAATAATCTCCATTCTAACTTTCGGGAAAATAGAAGAGATTTTGGTTTCCAACAAAATGAACACATCAGGTATGGTGCCTATCGGGGTGACATTCCGAAATAAATCCCACCAGGTAGTTTCTACGGTCAACCTCATTACCATCCTTCTTATCTAGGCCCGATGAGTGGCCCATGCACCGAACAGCCTTCTGCTTTCCGACTAGCCAATACTCCCTAAAGAAGAGGTAATAAAAGTTTATCGCAGATCGCAAAGCAATGGATTATTAAGTTCACAGCGCGAGGTGATACTAGTGTAATCGCTTTCTTAGATAGAGTAGAGGATGGGCGGGCAGTAGATTCATTAAGTGAGGAAGAGGTACTTATAGCAATGCCTTTCCTGTTAGACGGTATAGCCTTAGTATGGTTTAGGCATAATCGGTACCTGTGCAGGACATGGCAAGAGTTTAAATACGATTTTTGCAATAGGTTTGGGGATGTTAATTATGAAAAGCAACTAGAGGAGCAAATAATCGCTCGTAAGCAGGGCCCGGAAGAATCTAGTGTGGATTATTTGACATATATGATGGGTCTGTACATATTGTACCCATGTCCAATCCCACTAGAAGAATAAGTAGATAAGGTCTATAGCAATATCCGCTGCCAAATACGATGTGTGATTAGGCGCAGAGATCTTAGGTCTTATAATGACTTAGCGGCCCTTGTCCAAGATTATGAGCGGTCAGCCACTAGGGGGGATAAAGACATTTAACCCTCACCCACCAAAGATTCTTTCCCTCCTGAGTATGCGTATAGACCGGGAAAAAAACCGGATAAAGCCAACACCCAAAAGAAAGGGGAGATACCGGTAGCCGCGATAGCTACTAATGAAACCGAGAAAGATTCCGGTAGGAAAATTTGCGGAATCAAATAAAATCTTCAGAGTCCCGCTTCAGAATTGAGAGGGGAAGCTAAGAAAACGCGGATTTAAAAAACTTAATTGAGATGGTTGTTGGTTTATCAAAACAACTTGAAGACATGAAACTATCAAGTCAAGGGAATTCAAATTCAAATTCTAATACAGAGATTTCGGAATCCGCTGGTGAACCATCTGCCGGGAATAACTCTAGCGGCATCACACAGGAAGATAAGTATAGAAACTATAAATCTCGTTTCTTTGGGGAACTTACTGCAGGGACCCTTAAGTACTGTAAAAACCAGACTTTCCCGAAGAAGATGTGTTTTTCACAGCTGAGGCATTGGTTCAGTCTCGTGTTCCCGTGAAACCACTCCAAGCACCCTAAAGTACTGTAATAATCAGACTTCCCTGAAGAAGTTGTTTTTTTTTTCGCATCTTGGACATTGACTCAATCTCGTGTCTTCGAGGAACTTACTCCAGGGATGCTAATTACGGTAAAAGCCAGGCTTCCTCGGAAAGATGTGTTTTTTACACCTGGGGCATTCGTTCGATCTCGTGTTCTCGAGCAACTTACTGCAAGCACCCTGAAGTACTGTCAAAACCAGACTTTTCCGGAAAAGATGTATTCATCACACCTGGGGCATTGGTTATATCTCTTGTTCTCGAGGAACTCACTCCGAACACCCTAAAGTACTGTGAAAACCAAACTTCCCCGAAGAATATGTGTTCTTTACACCTTCGGCATTAATTCAAAGTCGTTTCCTCAAGGAACCCACTCCAAGCACCCTAAAGTACTGTGAAAACTTGACTTTCCCGGCGAAGTTCTGTTTTTATCACCTGGGCATTGATTCAATCTCGTGTTCTCGAGGAGCCCACTCCAAGCACCCTAAAGTACTGTAAATATTACACTTCACCAAACAAGTTGTTTCTTGCACCTGGGACATTGATTCAATCTGGTGTCTTCGACGAACTTCCTCCAGGGACCCTAAATCACTGTAAAAACTAGACTTCTCCGTAAAAGATGTGCTTTTTGCATCTTGGGCATTGATTCAACCTCGTCATCTCGAACAACTCACTGCAAACACCCTGAAGTACCGTAAAAACCACTCTTTCTCGGAAAGACGTGTTTTTCACACCTTGGGCACTGGTTTAATCTCATGTGCTCAAGGATCTTACTCCAAGGACCCCAAAGTACACTAGAAATCTTACTTCCCCGTAGAATTTGTGGTTTTTGCACCTGGGGCATTGATTTAATCTCGCGTCTTCGAGGAACTTCCTCCAGGGACCCTAAAGTACTGTAAAAACCAGTCTTCTCCTTAACTGATTTTTGTTTTGCATACTGGACATTGATTCAATCTCAAGTCTTCGAGGAACTAACTCTAGGGATCATAAAGTACTGTAAAAACCAGGCTTTCTCAGAAAGATGTGTTTTTTACACCTAGGGCACTGGTTCAATCTTGTGATCTCAAGGAACTCACCCCAAGCACCCTGAAGTACTGTCAAAACCAGACTTTCCCGAAGAAGATGTATTTCTTACACCTTGGGCATTGGTTGTATCTCTTGTTCTCGAGGAACTCACTCCGAACACCCTAAAGTAATGTGGAAACCAAACTTCCCAGAAGAAAATGTGTTCTTTACACCTTAGGCATTGGTTTAAAGTCGTTTCCTCAAGGAACCCTCTCCAAGCACCCTTAAGTACTGTGAAAACCTCACTTCCCCGGAGAAATTCTGTTTTCATCACGAGGGCATTGATTCAATCTCGTGACCTCAAGGAGCCCACTCCAAGCACCCTAAAGTACTGTAAATATTACACTTCACCAAACAAGTTGTTTCTTGCACCTATGGCATTGATTCAATCTCGTGTCTTCGAGGAACTTACTGCAGGGACCCTGAAGTACTGTAAAAACCAGACTTCTTCAAAGAAGCTGTGTTTTTCACACCTGAGGCTGAGCTCCAACCTCGTGCTCTCAGGGAACTCACTCCGAACAACCTACATTACTGTAAAAACCAGACTACCCCCAAAAAGATGTGT
>CAKNXH010063515.1:48647-95119 GCA_932178445.1 Andricus quercusramuli | reverse complement strand
TCTCCTCTGACATTTTTCATGTTTTTTCAGAATGTCAGAACATTCAGAAATTAAGAACATTTTATTCAGAATCGTCAATATTAGGTGAATCGAGTTCTAACTGAACATTTCTCGTCACAATTTGCTGCAGAATACAAGTGAATAATTTGAGAACTAGTTATTTTTTTATATTCTGTAACGAATTGTAAAAAGCAGTGTTGAATTTGAAATCGACACACCTAATATTGACGATTCTGAATGAAATTTACAAAAACGTATTTTTCAACGTATATCATTTTTTTCTGGATTCTAACAAATTTGTCCAAGTGGACTTTGGCTAGACCCCCCCGCCCCCCCCGGGGGATGTGCCCCCCCCCCCCCCCCCAAACTGTGCACGTAGTATATGGATGGGCCCCTACCACGTGGAGGTTACAGTGCAATTTTAGACCCCTGTTTATCATGAATATAATTCGGGGTGCTTGATTTTGGTAAGTCCCCTTGCCTTTCACTTCACAACCTATTCAAGCTGTTTGACTACACGGAAAGAAGTTTGGGTAAGCGGCTGCACTAGCAGTAGTAGAGCAGCGCCACCGCTCGTGTGGTGCAAATGCTGCGTCACATTCAGGTGAACGAATGTCTCAAACGTGCGTCGAAATTCTCTCCCGCGTGTGGTACAAAATTTGCCCTATAAAAGGGAAAGCAATCGGCCAGCTGCAGCCAGCGCAGGTCACTTAGAAGTGAGTCTGCGCTCTTAATTTCTAAATGAATATTAAATCTAAATACAATATTACATTTATTTTTTAAAATGTAATGTAAGAAATGGACATTAACATCAAAGCTGTCGTGCGTCACAATACATTAATGAATGTTAAACTAACGTTCTATTGCTAGAATTAGATTTTTTTCATATTATTCTTATTAATAGGAATCAGAACAGGGTGGCCGCTAGACCAACAATTTTTTTGGTGACCGGGAATCTTCTAGGTTTTTAATAAAATTCGGATTTGTGATTCAAAAATTGATTACCATATTATTCAACCACTTTGTTAAACAATATTTTTGTCGTTGAAGATTCATAATTTTGGTGGAAAGTTCATCTCTTTGATTAAAAATTAATTTTTTTTAATTTCCTAACTATTCTGTTGAAACTTCAAACATTTGTTTCGAAATTAACTTCTTTGTTGAAAATTTCTATTTTTAGTTGAAAATTCGTCTTTTTTGGTGTAAGAAATTCATTTGGTGTATTCGCTATTCTTTACAGCACGAGCTAAATGAGAAAATTTGTACACACCTATAGTTATATACTAATCATTTTCCTTTTGAAAAATTACATTATGCTCTTTGCAATTAGATGCTGGAAATCTTACTTTATAATAAAGTCATTCATTTTCCAACACGAAAAAAAACCCAATAACCACTTCCAAATAAATAAAAAAAACTCACAAACTAGCGAACAGTTTTCGGTAAATCAGTACGTCAGTTCGTAGGTGCGCTGTTATCCCGTAGTGTGAGTGCGCTGCTTGCTCAACACGTTCGTGCAACGGCTACACCATTGTGGGACAAAATCTCGCCCATAACGAGAGAGCGACCGCACAAAGTCGAAAGCAAGTCGCTCTTCTAGCGTTTGGAACAGCCTTTCCACGTACTGGGAGAGCCGCTTACCCAAACTTCTTTCCGTGTAACAAAAAGCAAGCACCCCGAGTTAGCTTTAAGATAAAAGGAGTCTAAAATCGCACTGTAACCTCCACGTGGTCGACTCTGGAAACTATGACTTGATAGAACCTAGGCTAACGACAGGCGTTAAGTACTAATACCATAGTAGTATATTTATTTAAATAAACACAGGTTATACGCAAGACAATGGTTACATTATGTATTTATTTAAAAATCTGTATAAGCAACTAACAATGATTGTCGGCATACAAATTATAATAGTAAGAAACCATTGATTTTGAGAAAACTAATGGAATTAGTAACCACTTTCTTCTTTTATAACCAATTTTAAAAAGATTATACTTCTATAAATTCACAATTAAACATTTCTATATAGTTTTTTCGATGATTTCAGACAATTCTAAATAAACGTGAATGTATGTATGTATGAATGTATGTATGTATACCATTAAGCCATTTCCCTTTCGGGGTAGGCGTGACACTACCCGATTCGGGTAGTGTTTTTAGGTGGATAGTTACTTGTAGTAAATAACTACAAGTGTGGGCTCACCACACCCACGACACGCCAACAGCACGTAGTTAGTAGTATTCCCGAATGGTCACCCATCCAAGTACCAACCGCGCCCAACACTGCTTAATTTCAGTGATCTAACGAGAACTGGTTTTTTCAGCGTGGTATGGCCGTTGGCCATAATATATATGTATAATTATATATATATATATATATATTATTATATTATAATATAATAATTATATAATATTATATATATATATATATATATATATTATATAATATATGTAATTAACAAAATTGGTATACTTAGAAACTGTTTCGCGGTATCTCAATAAATATTTATTGGCCTATCTTCTTACTCTAGCTTTCTCATAGTAAAAAAGTCAAGTTTTCTTTCGTAACTATTTAAAAAAATCAAAGCACCCTAAATTGCAAAAAATTTTAATAAACAATTGAGGCGTCGGATTGCAGAACTGCCTCTTTGCTCGGCTCAGTAGGCAGTGGAGAGATAAATTGATATTTGCGCTATCAATTTGTAGGTAAAAATGGTCTTATTTTATAGAAAAAAAATGAACAATTTTATAAAACAACTGTATCTGTGAGAAGCGCACAACTCTAGATTATTTTTCTGCTCAAAAATCAACTCGACTCGTCATTTTGTAACAGATAAACGACAAGTTGATTATTGCGTTTTAAACTGATTTTTTCGCTCAATCTACGTCTTGAGTCCGTCATCCCCTCTACTGCCTACTGAGCCGAGACTGGTCGAGCGCAGAGGCAGTTTTGCAATCATGTGCCTCAATTGAATTATTCAAAAAATTGTTCACAAATTTATTTTAATCATAAATAATAAAAGAGTGTAACAAAGAGTTTCCAAAATGCTCATAAAAAATTCAAATCGCATAATCAGAAATTGAATTACATGTTTTTGAAGCTACCCGTGCATGCGTTGGGGTTGAAATCTCTCCCCCCCCCCCCCCCCCTTAGGAGGGTTGGCCACAGTTGTCTATAAATTTGTGGATTAAGTACTGTTTGGTAGGCATACATATTTCCAGAATTTAAAGACAATCAAAGAACATGACTTCTAAAGTTGGGGACGTTGAGAAATAATGCCATCTTTTCTTTATTCATGAAAGATCGAACATGCATTTTTAGACAGCAGGAAATCAAATACCTAATTTCTTTATTATCTCAAATATTACTTTGCGATACATTGACACAAGTACCAAAAGGGCGATTTTTGACGAAGGTAGCGAAGATAGCACCCTATTGAAACTTCCGACGTCGGAAGCGACGTAGAAAACGACGTCGTAAATTACGTATAAACTGCCGACGTATACTAAGTGTGGAACGACGTCGTAAACTACGTATGGAACGACGTCGGAAACCACGTATGAAATGACGTAACAACCTACGTCGTTTACTATCCCAATTTCCGACGTAGTTTCCTACATCGTTTCTTAAGTAGTTTTCGACGTCGTTCCATACGTAGTATACGATGTCGGCTTTTTACGTAGTTTACGACGTCGTTTCCGACGGCTGAATTATCAATAGGGCAGCACCACCTGGAAGCAGTTACCACGTGAAGCACGAGGGGCAGCGAATTGCTGCATGGGGTACAAAGTAATGAGTGTGACTCTTCACCGAAAATACCCCCGAGTGTATAAATTCTTTTGTTATAGTGAGAAAGACGGTACAGTCAAGTTTGAAGTTCCTGAGAGGGAACGAATTTATGGTCTCGGGTGTACATTTTTTTTCTCGGGCGTCACATAATACTTTTCTTAAAAAGTGCAGGCCTTAGACCTTTCCCTATACCCCTTATTTTCAAGATTTAGTTTCTATAGTACTCTATTTTCATTTCATAACCTAAATTATATTAAATAAAATCCAGGCGTAGAAACTATTCACTCTTTCGAGGTCATAAATGTCTTTGAATATTTTTTGAAGTGAAACTTCTTCTGGGGCAGTAGTGTGAATGATATGATACAACATAATACAATATGATGCAATACCGTACAGTGGGATACAATATCATATGCGACGTGCGCCGAAGAAAGGGGGCTTAGTCTGGAAAGCGAGATTTTTCAGGACGAGCGGTCGAAGTCGACCCGATAGACGCGACTTTTTGAAGAGATGGAAGACCACGAAATCTTCCCTCTCCACTTGCCACTACATTCTCACGCATATAGCGGCGCTGCTCACGGACGGGGTATAGATGAGACGCGGAGATGTAGTGGTGAGTGGTGTGAGGTGTTTCACGAGATCTCGAGCGAAAGCACGATTTCTCGGGTACCTATCAACTCAATTATTAGCAATAATAACGCTCGGAAATTTTTTTCGATGGTTTCATTAAAAAGAGCAACTCAAAAACTATCGAAAGGTGTAAAAACCTCGATTTCGATTTTTTCAGAGTAAGCCCCCTTTCTTCGGCGCACGTCACATATTATATTATGGAATATGATACAGTATCATATAATATTATGCAATGCGATACAATATTATACAGTATGGCACAATATTATGCATTATGATACAATATGATGCAATATCATACAATATGATACAGCATGGTACATCATACAATATGTTACAATAACATACAATATGATGGAATATGATACAGTATCATACAATATGATGCGATACGATACAATACCACACAGTATGGCACAGTATTATACTAGGGTGGCTCAAAAATGCATGGCAACATTTTTTTTTATTCCAGGGGGCCATTGTTTCCCCCCCCCCCCCCCCCATTTTGTTCCAAAGCCGAAAAAAGAAAATCCCTAATTTTTGTTTTTTCGTTTTTTTTATTTTAACTGCTGCCGGTTTTAACTTGAAGTTTTCAGTGTAAAATGCATGGGGAAAACCACTTTTTTCAGTTTTTGAAATAATTTTTTAGGGTTTGAAAAAATGTGATGGGAAAGTATGAAGGCCTGTAGAGAATTATCCAACGAAAAATTTCATGTATCGGACATATGGGTTTGCCACCCCAAACACACCCCACTAGTCCCTGAAAACTACCCTTAAAACCAAAAATATCAATTCTCCATAAAAACGACCTTTTGAGCACTGTATTCTCGTCTTTTTTTTACTTAAAATTATTTATATTGGTCTAGTGGAATATTTATTAACATTGCTTAATTACTTTTCAATTATTTAAACAAATGGAATTTGTTTCAATAATTTTTTTCGAAAATCCGTTTTTTCCCTATAAATTATTACTATTGGTCTACTGGAATATTTATTAACGATAATTTATTAATTTTTAGATATTTATACAAGTGAAATTTGTTTAATAATTTTTTCTTTCGAAAATGCGTTTTTTTCCTAAAAATTATTACTGTTAGTCTAGTGGAATATTTATTAACAATAATCTATTAATTTTCAATTATTTAAACAATTAGAATTTGTGTCAATAATTTGTTTTTCAATTTTTTTTCTTCATGAAAATCAATATTGTTGGTCTAGTGGAACATTTAACAACATTGATTAATTAATTTTCAAATATTTACACAAATTCCATTTGTCTAAAAAATGTTTTTTCAAAAAATTCGTTGAACAGGCAGTTCATAATCGTTATTTATTTTTTATAGAATTAGAAAATATTTTTTGATAAATTTATGTTATGAAAGATAATAAACTGCCAGTTTGACGAATTTTTAGACAAAAAATCCTTATTCCATAAAAAAAACAAATGTTGAAGAAAAATTAATTGAACAAATGGAATTTGTTTGAAACTTTGCAAATTAATTAACAAATGTTGATAAACATTCCACTGAAGAATAGTACATTGTGTTACAAGTGCGGGAAGTTGAACTTCACACGAGTGGAATGTCCTCCAGAACATGTCACACACGATATTTTTTGCAAAAAATGCATGAAAATGCAATGAAAAATACGATATCGAGGCTAGATTATTGTTATTCAGTTGCGTTTAATAAGTAGCATTGGCTTAATATTCTAATAATATTACAGTTAGCTGATAGTAACATTACAGTTCGTTAAATGGAAAATTTTTGTGTTTTGTCGTCAACAACTTCAATGTTTTGTGTTTTTTCGACTTTACCTTGCTTTAGTGGTATGATGTTTAAATCAGAATTATCATTCGACGTTGATGCGTTTAGGTTAATAGATTCAGTTATCATATGTGATGTTTTCCTTTTGTTATTGATGGAGTTTTCGATGTAACCCTCAGCAACTGATGTTGCCTTCCATCCACCGTGTTGTTTGATGGTAGTAATGTTGGCACCGGAGTCTGCTAGCAAGGTGGCAGACGTTCGGCGAAAGGCGTGACCCGTGTATAAGCTGGCATCTGGTAGATTTAAATACTCTATGATTTGTTGAGGCATAGCACCAAATTTGTTTATGCCAAAAGGTTGCATAGTGCACTTTCCCTTTGCGTAATTTAAGAAGAAACGGTGGCTCGTTGCATCTTTTGGTCGAGGGGCTTGATATTTCTTTACAATATCATAAAATTTTCCATCGATAGCAAACGATCTTGGAATTTTCGTCTTCGTATTTGGAATTTTTACGAGCAGCATTGATCCATCGGCTGTCACGTCGTTTACGGTTGTATTTGTCATTTCCTCGCGCCTGCAGGCCCCAAGGACACCGAAAATCAAAGAAACCTGTAAATAAGATTTCATTTTTATATAATTTGTAGAATTTTTCTCATGTATTTATAACCATGTGTGTGCACGCTTTTTTGCGCGCGTGTGTGTGTATGTGTCAAGTTACAGACGTTAAGCAAGAATTTTAACCACCAAATGTGTTGAATTTAATATTTTTTGTGTAAGAGGAAAAATTCCAGTTCTAACCACTGTAATTAGCACTTCGAATAAAAAACGGAATACTGCTGTGTCGCAGAAAAAATCTAAATTTAATTTTTCTAGATAAAATAGAAATTTGAATGTTGAGGATAAAGATCTTGCTCAGCATGCTTAATATAATTTATTGATATTTTGTAACACTTTTGTTGCAAGATATTGCTGGTCGGGTGCATCATTTAGAAATTTTTCCAAATCTTCGCTCGTCAAAGTTTTTGATTTTTTACTTTGATATCCATCAGATTTTCTTTTTAAAAGAGCAGTTAGTTGGTGATATGATTCAATATCGATTTTTAGCTTCACATTCAATGTGCTTCTCAACATTGAGTAACGTGCCCACAGTGTTGAGGGTGCTAGAGTTTTCGAGAGTTCGTCAAAATATGCAAGGAGCACGTTTTCTGTCACAGAGGTTATTTCACTTGTTTGGCATCAAGTTATAAACATATTATAAACTGAGTTATATTTTTCCAATGATTTTGGCGGCAACAGTTTTCCGGCAGCTGCTTCAGCTGCAGCTCGGATTTTTGGCGGAGTACCCGGCAACTTTTTTCTGATTCACTATACATATCAACTGGTCGGATGTTTGACAGCTTTTTATGAGCCTAATGAAAACAAATGTGGTCAGTTGAGTTGCCCGGGCAACGACGCGTAATTGTTCCACATGCCGTGTGAATATTAATTCGCGAACTAACTCAAGACAAGCGCTCGTAAATGGTTCAGTGCGGGAATGTTACATTTCCGCACGCTACTCTCACAGTAGAGGAATCTGGAATTTTCCGTACGCTTTATGGACACGGAATATGGCCATTTTCATGCATGTGTTGCAAAAATAATAATAATCTTCGATACAAAAAGTTTCAAAAGAAAATTATTTGAACCAATTCCATTTGTTTAAATAATTGAACATGGTTCAATTATTCTTAATAAATATTTCACGAGACCAATAGTAATAATTTTCAAGAAAAAAAAAGACAATTTTCGAACAAAATTTGTTTAACAAATTCCATTTGTTTAAATAATTGAAAATTAATTAGGCAATGTTAATAAATATTCCACTGGACCAATATCAATAATTGTAGGCAAAGAAAGATGAGAATACAGTTCTCAAAGGATCGTTTTTATGAAGAATTGATATTTGTGGTTTTAAGGGTAGTTTTCGGGGACTCGTAGGGGTGTGTCTCCATACTTTCCCATCACATTTTTTCAAACCCTAAAAAATTATTTCAAAAACTGAAAAATTGTGGTTTTCCCCATGCATTTTACACTGAAAACTTCAAGTTAAAACCGGCAGCAGTTAAAATAAAAAAAAAACGAAAAAACAAAAATTAGGGATTTTCTTTCTTCGGATTTGGAACGAAATGGGAGGGTTCGTTGCCCTCTAGTAAAAACGTGTTTTGAGCCACCCTAGTATGACACAGTATCACACTATGTGATGTAATATAATCCAGTATGATGCAATGTGATACAGCATAAAACAATATATGCAATACCATACAATGTCATACAATATCATATAATATGATACACTACGATACAATATGATGCAATATGACGCAATACCTTATAATATGCCACAACATAATATAGTATGATACAATATCTTATACTATCACACTATATTATACAAACATATTACAATATGTTGTACCAAGTCACACTTGGACAAGATTTATCATAACATCTGACAAAAGACAAGTGACTACAAGCTATATCACATATAAGAGGGGGGGTCCTCCAAGGAGACTCTCTAAGTCCGATACTTTTCTGCATCTCCCTCTTGCCTCTATCTATTGTGCTCCGAGGCAAAAGCTCTGGATACCTATCTGACCCGCCAAACAGAAGAGAACAAAAGGTTAACCACCTTTTATACATGGACGACCTTAAACTCTTTCCTTCCTCGAAAGAGGACCTTAACATCCTTGTGGAGGCGGTAAATAGGTACTCTAAAGCGATTGGCATGAGCTTCGAACTGGACAAGTGTGCCTGCGTCCACCTACACCAAGGAAGACTAGAAACTACATCATCGCATGACGATCAGGATGTGGAACTCATAGGTGCAAATACCATTCAACATCTTGGTATTGGAGAAACATATACATATCTTGAAATACCGCAAACGGAAACCCAAAATGTGCGTGTGTTAAAAACGGCCCTTGGAAAAAAGGTATCGCCAAATTCTCAGAAATATTTGGGCTTCCGAATCATCTAGAAAGAATAAGATCCAGGCTACCAATATGCTGGCCGTTCCTATACTGCTCTACACGTTTCCAGCTACAGCCTGCTCAGTTCTAAATAGCACAGATTCCCTTATGAATTCCAACATGAAGTCGTCAATACTCCCGCGTTTCGATACCGTGCCGCAGATGGGGCCACAGAGGAGCTGGGCTTCCCATTTGATTCCAGCGACACTACACATGGCCTAGCATCACTCATACCTCTAGTGCTCAAAAGTCGTAATACAGGAAGCAGAACATACGCTTCTACTAAGAGAACATGCTGACAGGCCCCTTCATGGTAAATTCTACGGAATCATACGTAGAAAAGAGCTCTTGATGGGTCTGTCCAACATGTTTCTCAAGTCTGCTGGATTGAGATCGGAGACTGAGGTATTTCTTTTTGCCTTTCAAGACGGCGTTATAGACACCTTAGTTTACCGCGAGCGCATAACGAATGTACCTGTAAGCGATACCAACTGCCGAGCGTGTAAGCAAGAGTCACAAACACTTGGACATGTTCTCAGTGGATGCTCAAAATATGCACGCTACGGGTACATAGAGAGACACAATGCGGCTCTAAAAGTGTTATATTACCATCTTAGGCACTTCTATGGTGTCTTGCCATACGCCCAGGGGGAACTCGAGTCCGTTGTGGAGAATGACCAGTGTAAGATCTACTGGAGTTTCTCATTCTCCACCACTCAACGTATCAGTGCTACGAAGCCTGATATTGTCCTCCAAGATCTGAAGAATAAGATCATTTACGTGATTGAATTCTCGGCACCAGCTGACGGTAATATGAAAGCTTAATTTATTAGCCAACTCAACGAGATTCCGGCTTGCCAGCGTCAGGCTCATTCCATCGCGAACCGGATGCAAAACGCTGTTCTTCTGGGATCACTTCATCTGGTCCGTCAACACTGTTCCTCTTAACATTCTACAAAGATTGATAGCTCTAAAAAAGTATCCAGAGGTGACTGTCCCGTCTACCGCGTAAGGTCATCCGCGACGAGAGATCTGACTCCAAGGAACAGTGTTGCACGATGTTACCTCGCGTAAATTTCCCGCTCTTACATACCTTCAAGGACAGAAGGAGCAGAAGCGAATGACGTACACGTTCCAGTTGCTTCGGGATTGGTTTCTTTAAGGAACCATGATCGTAGCTTCCGCAGCCTGCAACTTCTCTCATGATAATAATCTCCAATAAAGATTGGTAGCTTTAAAAAAGTATCTAAAGGTGAAAACTTCATCTTCAATACAGATTGGTAGCTCCAAAAAAGTATCCAGAGGTGAAAACTTCATCTCCAGTAAAGATTGGTAGATCTGAAAAAGTATCCAGAGGTGAAAACTTCATCGCCAATAAAGATTGGTAGCTCTAAAAAAGTATCCAGCGGTGAAAACTGTATCTCCAATAAAGGTTGGTAGCTCTAAAAAAGTATCCGGAGGTGAAAACTTCATCTCCAACTGTCCCGTCTGCCGCGTAAGGTCATCCGCAGCCAAAGACCTGACTCCAAGGAACAGTGATGCCCGATGTTATCTCGCGTAAATTTCCCGCTCTTGCTTAACTTCTAGGACAGAACGAGCAGAAGCGGATGACGTGCACGTTACCCTGTATCTACATGGGCGCTCTGTATCCGTGCACTCTCCGTGTTTCTCGGTTGACCGGATCTCGGAGTGCAGACGGCCAACCGTTTTGGTTACTTTGCGCGAAGATCAAATGTCCCTAGGTGGCCACTGCTGGTTCGCAAGATGGCTGTCACTGGGCCAATTTTCAACTGTTTGAAGGGGAAACGTCCCGTTTTTGCAAAATAGTGAATTGTGATTATAACCTATAGTTTTAGCGAGATAAATGTGTGTAGAATGGAATGGAACTTTGTGTACACATAAACTTAATATCTTGGAAGGATGATTTTATTTTATTTCATACTAAAAATTGAATTTTTTATTGTAACCCGCAGTGAAGCCTGGTTCAATTTTGTATCTGTTTTGCAAAAATGCGACATTGTGTTTTGAAAACTGGCGTGGCGACAGGCATCTTGCGAACCAGCAGTGATCGTCGAGGGACATTTGATCTCCGCGCAAAGTAACCAAAACTGTTGGCCGCCTGCACTCCGAGCTCCGATCAACCGAGAAACACGGAGAGTGCACGGATACAGAGCGCCCATGTAGATACAGGGTTAGGGTGGGCCGAATTACACGAAAGTTTCCGAATCAAATCGTAATAGCGTGGGAAAGTTGCTCCTCGTCGCCCTGATCGCAATAAAATTTTTTTTGTTCTAAATCGGACCATATCTTCCGGTCGCACATCGCGTTCAAAGTTTCGAAAAATCGTCAAAAATTGAACACGTTTTGGGATTTTTTCTTAGTAAGTTATAGTAATCGAATTTCATTCAAAATCGGTATTTGACCTCTTCTAAATATCCTTTGACTACAAAAAACGTTCCCCTGCTCATCCCTCTCTCCTGTAAGGGTGGGGGAGGGGCAAATATCGTAAAAAGGAGCCATTTTATGGTCGTCATTTTCCTCGTGTGAAGTGTGTTGGTGCGACCGGAAGATATGGTCCGATTTAAGAAAAAAAATTGTATTGCGATCAGGGCGACAAGTAGCCACTTTTCTGTGCTATTACGATTCGATTCAGAAACTTATGCGTAATTCGGCCCATCCTAGTGCACGTCCCAGTTGCGTCAGGATTCGTTGCTTTAAGAAACCATGATCATAGCTTCCGGAGCCTAAAACTTCTCATTAGTAATAATAATAATATAGATAGGCGTAGGGATGTGGCGACCCCATCGCCCGAGAGCTCCGGCTCTTGCAGTCAGCCACATTGCTTTGGGGTAACTCCCCAATGCAACGAATTATGCGGTTACGACACCAGTATCGTGCAGTGTCACCCACAATAGGCCTCTCTCGGATGGAGGCCATGGTTTAGTTGGGAGTGGCAATAGGACCGAACCGAGGCGACGACCAGGCAATGCCGCGGACAAACGCGAGAACATCGATTTAAATGATCGGACCAACTCAGGAGGGACCTCCTTACCTGTTGGCAAAGAAGCGCACCGACGCGAAGAGGATTCATGAAGAGGTTACATGACCGTTGGGTCAATATGCACCCGGAATATGCTCATCAAACGCCTCAGAATTTAAGAGATCAGATATCCTTTTTGCGAAAAAACGGATATGAAGCTCTTTATCAACAAGAAGAAAAGCAACATCCTCCAGCGAACATTCCATCTGTTACAGCAAGACCACCTTTGCAGATTGCCGATAATGCCAATATGAGAAGTAGGAGATCTATTCACCAAAAAGTCTTTCTCAAGATGGACAAATTAGCTGAAGTTAATACTGCTCTCTCCGAATCGCTCCCCGAAGATGTTAGTCTCTGGAATCTGAACTGTCTAGTTTACGAGAAGGCGGTCTCCATGCTTAGCGACAATAGAAGTAACGATTCTTCAATACGCTTGAGTGAGACTCGCGAGCGAATATCACAGCCTCAGAATAAAATTGAAACTGCGAGACGGCATGCATCAAATATTTAGTGCGTGATTAGCTACGTAACATCAAATACAAAATTCACTCCCAAAGTTAAGGCACTTGCTCGAAACTTAAGAAAAGCAAATCACACGCTGATCAAGTGTAAACTGTTGACCATCAAGCAGCACTCGACGCAAAAAAAACAGATCTCTTTCAGCAGCGAAAAAGCGCCTTGAACGGCGAGTAAAGTGGATTCAGGAAAATTCCACCTTTTCTACTCATCCTTCCGGTCTGTTCAATAAAACGTCACGTGCCGTTAAAAATCCACCTAGTCGAGAAGAGATTCAAGTCTTCTGGGAGCAAGTATATGAAAATACTTGTCAGCTAAATGAAGACGCTTCAGATGTATCACTCTTTCGTAACTTTTGCCAAAGGCAAAGGTTACATGGTCCAGAGGAAGTGTGTGCACTAATTACTGCTGATGAAGTAAAGAAATTTATCGCTAGAACTAAGAACTTTGCAGCGCCAGGGCCAGATAAAATCAACAACTTTTGGTGGAAGAAGTTTACTTCTACGCACCAACATCTAGCTCGTATATTTACTACTTTCTTAAATGGAGAACAACCCTTCCCGCAGTGGCTAATGGAAGGACGCATGGTTTTGATCCCTAAGACCGAAGATTTGTCAAGTCCAAAGAACTACAGGCCCATAGCATTCGATAACACGAACCATGAGCTACTTATTAAGCTCCTTGAGTGCCTGGAGGTGCATCCAAAAATAGTGAGATGCATAAAAAAGATTATGCTCTTTTGGCAGACAAGATTTGTCATAACATCTGACAAAAGATAAGTGACTACAAGCTATATCACATATAAGAGGGGGACTTTCAAGAAGAGTCTCTAAGTCCAATACTTTTCTGCATCTCCCTCTTGCCTCTATCTATTGTGCTCTGAGGCAAAAGCTCTGGATACCTATCTGGCCCGCCAAATAGAAGAGAACATAAGGTTAACCACCTTTTATACATGGACGACCTTAAACTCTGTCCTTCCTCGAAAGAGGGCCTTAACATCCTTGTGGAGGCGGTAAATAGGTACTCTAAAGCGATTGGCTTGAACTTCGAACTGGACAAGTGTCCCTGCGTCCACCTACACCAGTAAAAACTACATCATCGCTTGACGATCAGGATGTTCAACTCACAGGCGGAAATACCATTCAACATCTTGGCATTGGAGAAACTTATACATATTTTGGAATACCACAAGCGAAAACCCAAACTGTGCGTGTGTAAAAAACGGCCCTCGGAAAAAGCTTTCGCCAAATTCTCAAAAAATGTTGGGCTTTCGAATTATCTGGAAAGAAAAAAATCCAGGCGGCCAATATGCTGGCCGTTCCTATACTGCTCTACACGTTTGGTGCAGTAAAATGGAACGTCGATGAGTTGAAGCAACGTGACCGAAGCACACGCAAGATGATGACAATCCATCGAAGTCATCACCCTAGATGACTGTATTTAAGTTAATGTTTTCAAATAATCCTTTCAAAACTTAATGAACAGAGACACTAAGCCATAGATCTTGTTGCCGTTCTCTAAAGTTCGGTTTTTGCTCAACTCTACATGTTATGATTTCATTGCAGAAATGTTATACTTAAGTCATGTGTAAAATTTATACGTGTTATGTTACATTTAAATGAAAATATTCTACTGCTTCTGCGAAGAATGATATTTATGTAATACCCTACAATAGTACAAACAATTCAGGCGCCGGAATCCATAACAACCTGTAGAATTTAACGCCTGAGAGTGGGGAGGCCCCTGGACATCGCTTAAACACAAGCGGTCAGAGGCCTTCCGACTCTCAGGCGACACATTCTATAAGCGGTTACACCATCCTGGGCCTCAAGTCAACGTTACCTAATGTGTAACTAATTTATTTATTTATTATTTAATATTTTTTTACATAACTTCTAGTTATCATAATTATGTATGAAGAAAATGGTGTCAAAAAAGGACTTCAGTTCATTATTCGTGAACATTTAGGGCTTCAAAAATTGTAAAGACTGGAATCGCAGCTGATTCTTTTCCCAAGATATCCTCAAATATCATTTCAAATTTTTTCAATTTTTCCCAAATTTCTTATCTTTTTTTCTAATTCTATTCAAGACTACACGGATATGCATAACAAACTTAATTGAAGGATGAACATGATCCATTGATACCATTATTGATATATAGAAAATAATTATAAAGCAGTAAAATGTAAAAATCAGTTCCACTACTGCTTTTCATGTGTTATTAATGAAAGAGAATGCATGATTTGTAAAGTTTCGATAACGCAAGTCAACAAATGAATTTAACATAGCATTATCAGCTTGTACCATGATCAACGACGTCGACGTGGTGATATGATAATCCAATTTGCTTGTTTTTTTCTTCATATGATTAATTTTTTTAAATATACTTTTTCATATTTTTTAAAAATTATTTTTTTAATTTTCTCATTTTTTATTTCAAATGAGAACGTACCTAATTAGTTTTTAGTAATTTTTACTAATTCGATACGTTCGTTAAAAAAGTAGAGAATTGGAAAAAAAAGAATAAAAATTTTGTTTAAAAGAAACGGGACCATCATATTAAGAGGTCTACGTCGTTGGTCCTGTGGCAAGCTGAGAGTGATGTATTAAAATTTTGTTGTAGTCGTATATTCGACATATTACAGATCATGCTTTCTCTTTCATTATAACCGCAAGAAAAGCAGGTGTTAAACTAATTTTCACATTTTACCTCTTGGAAAAATAGGTGGGTAATTGTCAAATTGAAGGCAAACTTGAAGTCCCAGTAATATAACATTAACTTAGAAACACGTGCTGATTTTTTTTAAATTTAATAAACACTTATTATCATCCTCTACAAATTGGTCAGTTCTTTTTTTCATTTCTATTTCTATTTACTTAAATTTAATATAAGAACACCCGGAACGTCATTACCGTACGGCGTCCCAACCTCACTTTGCAGAAGGATAAACTGATTTTCTTATTTATTTTAGACAGTGACCTGAAGAACGCTTAACGTATCAAGTTTGTAACCTTCACATGAACATAAATTTAATGTATGCACATTTTTTAAGTCAAATCAATAATATTGTAAAAGCCTTGAAGTCTGTCCCTCAATTTCGCCATTTCAGACGTCATTACCGTACGTCTTTTTTTCTAGTAAAATATTAAAGTTACAGTTGAGTGATAAATACAGAAATATTAGGTGTATCGTTTAATACAAGATTTTATGAAATTGAGCTTAAAATATTGACTCTCTTTTTTGTGAATCCGATAATAAAACTGA
This sequence comes from Andricus quercusramuli, assembly GCA_932178445.1. Lineage (NCBI taxonomy): Eukaryota > Metazoa > Arthropoda > Insecta > Hymenoptera > Cynipidae > Andricus > Andricus quercusramuli. The sequence continues at coordinate 79,099 of CAKNXH010063515.1, read as the reverse complement.
AAATTGCATCTTGACAACAAAAAAGTCATTCCCGTACGTGCGTTGAAAACCATTTTCAGGGTGAAAAAAAAAATAAAAACCATTCCGTTACTTGCTTGGCGGTATTTTCTTTCATAAGTAGGTGACTTTTTATAAATAAAATCTGTTATTTTTCTATAAACATTAAAAAAGGTTAAACTTCAACATTGTTCTCGCATCATTGCCGTACGGTACAATAGAACAGCGTACTGCTGAAATGCGCGTGCGCATGGATTTATTATTATTTCTTATTTTCTTAACTGCCCCTTCTGGGTTTGAAATGTTTACATGTGATAAGATCAGTTTCCGTTATGAAATATTTAATTCCTAATAATAATAAGATTCCCACTGTAGGTGCTAAAATTTGCCAACAATTTGACAATTACCCAGGTACGATTTCAGTCCTTACAATTTTTGAAGCTTAGAATGCATACGAGTGAAAAACCGAAGTCCCTTTTCTGTCACCATTTTCATATTACCTATTATCACTTGAAGCTCAGTGTGTTCCTTTAAAGCAAAAATTCAGTTTCATATTATTCGAGGAATGAAAGTGTACTTTTCAAAAAATAGTTAACCTACTTTTAATAAACTCCGTTATACAACTCCTCATTCAGTATTATTTCAACTCTAAGCCGGTTTTCAGCCAGAAGTCCATTTTCCACCCTTTTTTGGCATGTTCTTTCGCTACCGTCCCGAGGAAATATATTTTCCGTAGAAAATATATTTACAACCCAGGCGAAGAAATTATACATAGTGAAAAAATTATGTATAATCTTTTTATGTAATTATGTATCATCCTGTTCACCACGTATAATTTTTCCGCCTGCGAACTTTGGAACATACAATATCTGTCTTCAGTTTCACGTTGTAAACGTCAGCGTAAAGGACGTATTTGAAAATAATCTTATTTATATTTATGTACAAACTATGAACATGAAGTATTGGAATAAGTAATGAACTGAACAAAATTATTCGTGCTACATATACTTTTGTTCCATTTTCTAGCTAAATATATTTTCAGAAAATAAAATCGATATCCATGCATCACATGGTGCCGTTTTTCACTTACAAAAAAATAATTAAAAAAAATAATCATAGGCCTGTAAACTAAAACTAAGTTCTTTCTCAAATAGCCAGACGGTAAAAAATCAGCCTCCCTCCCCCAATTGACAATGTTTGACGACTGTAGCGCCATATTGTAACCAGGCAGAACGTCTGGCAAGTTGATTTTCGAGTGTTTTTCAGTAAAAATAGCTGGCCCCAAAACAACCAAATGGGCCCGTGTTTAGGTCCACTGAAATTTTGTCAGCGTAGAACAAATGTTTTCTGTGACACCGGAGAAAGGCGATGAAGTTCACGGAAATTCGGTGTACGTAGACCTTATATTCTCGGTGCGCCTATATATTTAGGTGTTATCAAAAGTGAGAGATTATGGGGACGGCGATTTGTCAAGCTCAGCTGAGAGGGCAGTACCGTGAGTTGTGATATACCTTGTACACAAGAACAAGGCATTATCTACGGTTTCCTTAGTTTTTTGTTATTGGAAAGAGATTTGCTCCTTTATTTGTACACCCAAATGTCACATGCAGACCTGTCATTTCGAAAATAGTGCTTGAAGCAATCACCTCAAAGCTGCGTTATGAAGGACTGATATAATTCGAATAGCAGACGTTACCACCGTTGGAACCGTTGTCTTGTGTATCTCCACGCGCACTAGCGACCCTAACGGCCTCAAGTGTCAGTCGCCGTCCCCATATGGAACTAGGCGAGCAAACTTATTTCATGCCGGTACTGTATATATTTAATGACATAGGATTAGCACATGAAATTAGTTAAGAATAAAAAAATATGAAGACAGCTTTACGTAGAAAATCTCTACTGGATGTCAAAACCCCGCCACTCACGTAACGCAGCGTAGTATTTTTACTGCTGCCCTCCCCTCAAATATCCTTTCCGTATTTTTGGAACGATCCCTTAATAGTATTCTATAAAAAAGATTTGAATCTAAATCAACAACAAAGAGTAAGCAGTAAAATACAAATCTTCTTAAAATAAAATATTTGAATTAACTTTCATTCAGGGTGGGAATGTGAGATCACTCAACATAGAAAGGAGTGTAAAACTTTTTGTAGAGTTAATTTTGTAATGGTTTGGTGGCGCTACAGAGTTAACATGCTTTGAGTGACATCATTCATTTTTTCCATCATCGGCTGAACACCTCTGTCCGGCTCCTGTTCGCAGCAATGCGAAATTCGTGAGAACTATATAAAAAATCGTAGCACAAATATTACCCCCACCCCGTCGAGTAATCTCACCTTCCCAACCTGCTTTTATTTACCCAATATTTATGGCTTTAAAAACAATTAATTATTTTTTTGACAGTGGAGGAAACCAATCAGTGGGTTGGATCAGATAGAGATTATACGTATGATGAGCTTCTTTTAAGAGTTTTTAATATTATGAGGGAAAAGAATCCAGATATGGTTGCCGGCAAAAAACAGAAGTTTGTGATGAGACCACCGCAAGTAGTGCGCATCGGCACGAAGAAGACGTCGTTTGCAAATTTCACTGAGGTTTGTTAAGTGTTTTATTTTTAATAATATAGTGTGTCTTTTTTTAGATATCGACGCCTCCATTCAATATAAGTCTATGTGCTGACAGCGCCTTGTATGAGACTATGCGCTGTGTATAAGCATAGGGAATAGTCTCATATAGGGCGCTGTCAGCACATAGACTCATATTGAATGGAGGCGTCGATATACCCTATCGGAAATTACTCTCTAAAAGAACTCTCTCAAAGGACAATACGCGCCAGTAAAAATGAGACTTCCTTAAACTACTGGGAGCCGGTGTCATTTTTTAGATGGTAGTTGCTCTCATTGGGACCATATAATTTAAATAAGAGTTTAACAACCACTGCAGGGTCCCAATGAGAGCAACTACCATCTAAAAAATGACACCGGCTCCCAGTAGAACTGCGGTAAATAACACTTATGGCCATGTCTCACAACCGTGAGATGTGTGGTCACAGGGCACGATGAAATCACAACGACAGGCCGGCGAAACCCTCGTGTGTCTTGAGGACACGAAACGACCCAAGGATGACAGCTTTCTGCATCCATCTCACAAGTGCCTTGTTATATTTTTGGCATGCGGGTATGGCTTTAAGATTACGAACCAGTGATAATTTCGCACCTCCGAGAGCACCTATCACAAGGACACTTGTACCGAATATTTTGGGTACTGTCGTTGCAGCTGTTTTTTAAGGTTTTGATACCTTTCCTCCTTTTCTTTCTCCTTGGCAGTGATGTTGTATTCGGACGGAGCCGAGAATGCGATCACGAATATCGTTCGTTTCTCGAAGTCTTGGAGAACAATGTCAGGCCTCGAGTGCGCAACGGAGACTGCTGCCCGAAAATCGTAGTTCCAGAAAATCTGGCACTTCTCATTTCGGACAATTGACTCTATATCCCTTGGAGCGTTCAAAGTAACAAAGCACTCTAAGGGCCGCATTATGTCTGTAGGTATACGTCGTTCCTGCGTGGGTGGGACACCCCGATAGTATGTCTTCTATGTACTCAGCGTGTGCATGACACTCTGCACCTATCGCTGGGAACTTCGTGACATAAAATGTGGTCACGGTATACAAATGTGGAAATGACACCGTCCTGGCATGCAAAAATAAAACCCTCTGTACCTGAATTAAACCCTGATGATCTGAGGAAAGAAAAAGTTTGCTCCTTCGACAAAAACTATTTTTGTACATTTATTTAAAAGTTTCCGTGCATTCTCTTGTCGAGTAGCTGTTGGTGAAACTTTTCAATCTCTGCTTTCGGCTTTTAGAAATGAAGCATCTGGATGGAGTAATGCACGTTTCTCACTTCTGATGTTAAAATGCAGGCCAAGAGTCACGGCCGCTTGCTCCGCGGCTTAGTAAAAGAACGCTTCTTCGCAAATCATTTCGTGGTTTCTGGCAATTTTTAGGAAAGGATCTCCGATAATAAAATTCTTCTCTTCCGTAAAATTTCATCAAAAATTTTCCAGTTGTCTTGGAAATTTCATAAATTTTCGATCTAAATAAAGTTCAAAATCGGATGAAAATTATAAGCTCTAGAGTGTTTTATCCATAGGTGCTGCGCTTGGGCACTAGGGTGGTCCAAAAATGCATTGGAAATTTTTTTTTTTATTTATATCGGGACACCCCCCTTTGTTCGAATCCACCCAAAAATAAATCCATTTTTTTTTGTCTTGAAAAAAAATGATATTTAGGGGTGGCGCAAGCCCCATGAAGTTTAACATGTATTTCCCATAAGAAAAAAAGACGTTTTTGTAAATCTTATTCAGAATCCTCAATATTATCTCAATCAAGTTGAAACTCAACATTTCTCTTCACAATTAGCCATAGAATACGAATAAAATATCACTTCTCAAAAACCAACACCATAAGTCTGTTTTATAGGGTCCCAAAGAATTATGATTTTTTTGCGGTTTTTAAAATGCAAATTGTTTCTAATACATAAAATATGACTTTATACTAAAAATTAGATATTTTCATGAATTGTTTAAACAATTTATTATTGTTTTTAGCAATTTTCTCACAGAATGGAGTAAGAAAGACACGGTTTTTTCACAAATTTTCCATTTGTTGTCCAATTTTCAATTAGAGGGAAGTGATAGTTCATCAATGTTAACAATAGTGATTGTTTAAACAATTTATCATAATTATTAATAATATTATATTTGAATAATGCTAGAAAGATGCGGATTTTTTTTTTAATTTCTGGCTTTTTGTCCAATTTTCATCTGTAGTGAAGTAATAATAAATTGAATTTAACAAAATACTTGTTTAAACTATTTATCATAATTATTAATAATATTATATTTGAATAATGCTGAAAAGATGCAGTTTTTTGTTGTTGAAATTTCTGGTTTTTGTCCACTTGTCATTCGGAGTGAAGTAATAATTTATTAAAGTTAACAAAATAATTGTTTAAACAATTCGTTATACTTATTAATAATATTATAATTGAATAATGCTAGAAAGATGCGGTTTTTTTTTTAATTTCTGGCTTTTTGTTTACTTTTCATTTGGAGTGAAGTAATAATGAATTCAAGTTAACAAAATAATTGTTTAAACAATTTATCATCATTGTTGATAATATTCTTTCCGCTTAATCGGTAGAATGTTGCGGTTTTTTCTGATATTTTCAACTGTTTGTTTATTTTTTATTAGGCGTGACTTGATAATTAATTAGATTTAGCAAAAATAATTGTTTAAACAAATTATTATTGTTTATGACTATCTTCATCTGTATCGATTGCGCCTGATAGTTGCGGTTTTTGGCAATTTTTACCTTTCTGTCCTTTTTTCACTTAGTGAGGTAATAATTAATCAAAGTTAACAGAAAATGTGTTTAAACAATTGAATATTGTTTATAACTATCTTTTCTCAGATAAGTGCTGGAAAGTGGCGGTTTTTTCTCAAATCTTTCACTCTGCATCGCCTTTTTATTTATGAACAAGTAATAAGTCAACCACAACAAAAATGATTTTTCGAAAGGGATTGTTTTTTTAAGTGAATTATTTTTGCTCTTTTCCAAATGCTTAAAAGAATTAATTTAAAGAAAAAAAAGCTATTTTACACAAGTGGGCAAAAACAAAGAATTTTAAATATCTGTTTTATTTCAGAAAAATATGTATTCACGAAAAGGAAAGAGGTTATTTAAAATATAGTTTTCTATAATGTTTATTTATTAATTATTAGTAATTAAGCAGGCGAAACAAAGTAAAAGATGTTAGAAAAAACCGCCACTTTCTAGCACTTATATAAGAAAAGATAGTTATAAAAAATATTAAATTGTTTGAACAACTTTTTTGTTAACTTTATTTAACCTCACTAAGTGAAAAAAGGACAGAAAGGTAAAAATTGCCCAAAAACCGCAACTATCAGGCGCAATCGATATATATGAACATAGTCATAAACAATAATAATTTGTTTAAACAATTATTGTTGCTGAATCTGATTAATTATTAAATCACGCCTAATAAAAAATAAACAAACAGTTTAAAATTTCAGAAAAAACCACAACACTCTACCAATTAAGCAAATAGAATATTATTAGATAACAATGATAATGAATTGTTTAAACAATTATTTTGTGAACTTCAATTCATTATCACTTCACTTCAGATGAAAATTGGACAAGAAGCCAGAAATTAAAAAAAACGCATCTTTCTAGCATTATTCAAATATAATATTATTAATAATTTTAATAAATTGTTTAAACAATTATTTTGTCAACTTAAATTCATTATTACTTCACTCAAAATGAAAATTGGACAAAAAGCCAGAAATTTCAACAAAAAACCCGCATCTTTCTAGCATTATTCAAATATAATATTATTAATAATTATAATAAATTGTTTAAACAATTATTTTGTTAACTTGAATTCATTATTACTTCACTCCAAATGAAAAGTAAACAAAAAGCCAGAAATTAAAAAAAAAACCGCATCTTTCTAGCATTATTCAATTATGATATTATTAATAACTATAATAAATTGTTTAAACAATTATTTCCTAACTTTAATTCATTATTACTTCACTCCGAATGAAAAGTGGACAAAAAACCAGAAATTTACAAAAGCGCATCTTTTCAGCATTATTCAAATATAATATTATTAATAATTATAACGAATTGTTTAAACAATTATTTTGTTAACTTAAATTTATTATTACTTCACTACAGATGAAAATTGGACAAAAAGCCAGAAATTAAAAAGAATCCGCATCTTTCTAGCATTATTCAAATATAATATTATTAATAATTATGATAAATTGTTTAAACAATCACTATTGTTAACATTGATGAACTATCACTTCCCTCTAATTGAAAATTGGACAACAAATGGAAAATTTGTGAAAAAACCGCGTCTTTCTTACTCCATTCTGTGAGAAAATTGATAAAAACAATAATGAATTGTTTAAACAATTCATGAAAATATCTAATTTTTAGTATAAAGTCATATGTCATGTATTAGAAACAATTTGCATTTTAAAAACCGCAAAAAAATCATAATTAGCGCCAAAAACTCGTAAAACCCATTTTTTCACTCATGGGGTTTCTTTGGGGCCCTATAAAACAGACTTATGGTGTTGGTTTTTGAAAAGTGATATTTTATTCGTATTCTATGGCGAAGGAATTTTCTAATTAGAATGTCATAAGTGTCATAACTCGAATGTTTAAGTTAATGTACGAGAGTGCAGAAACAGAGAAATATGCGCAGCTGTGTGCGTTCAAGTGCGTTTTCTTTTGTGTTATGCCTTATGCTTATGTGATATACAAAAGTGTATTCTTACGGCTGAAGCATTTATGTTCTCTCCTGCAAAACTCCGAAGCCTGTTGGCATGGATGGTATTACAGCTGAAATGCTGAAGAGCGGTGACGAATAATTTGTTCGCGAGGCTGAGTGAGTTGATGAATATATGTGCTGATAACGAGGAAGTTACAAATGACTTCTGGGAAGTTCAATGTGTATTTATAGCAGAACGATCATGTGCGGATCAGGTACTTAACATTAAACACATCATAGAAAAAAGTTGGAAAGTAGACAAAAAAGTTGCGACAAGGTGGATGGAACTAAACTTTAGGAAGTTTTGAAAGTATGTAGGAGTCAATGGTTGGCGGTGATTGGTTTGATATTAGGCAGGGCGTTAGACAATGATGCGTTATGTCCTCTGGGTTAATCAACATATACGTGGAGAAATATCTAAGAATTAGAAATAGAATCTTAGACGAAGAAGGTGTTGATCTGGGGACTGGGAAGATGCGTGCATTGACATTTTCAAATGATGAGGTCGTTTAACGTTAATCAAACAAAAATTATTGTGTGTTGAAAGAAGGGATGAGAAAACAGTACGCAACATTGCCTTCGACGAAGAGAGCATAGAACAATTTGATAATAACATGTATTTTGGAAGTTTATTTACTACTGACGAAAAGATAGATGGAGAGATATCCAGGCGCATCAACGAGGGTAGAAAGATTATCGGCAGTGTAGGAGCTATCACCATAAGCAAAAATGTGACGAATAAAGAAAAAATTGCAATATATAATTCTTTACTTCACCCACTGTGCTGTATAGTAGCGAGACCTGGACATACATACGAGTAAAGTAAACGCGGTTATCATGCAAATTCCTACGGAATATACAAGGTACAATGCTAAATACTAATGGACAATGTCAGTTATGAGTGGATTCCCAATGAATGTGGCTTAGGGGAAAGACTGATAGACAAAAGTGAAAGAAATTTATTATGGTTAGGTTGAGAGAATGTTTGAAGAATGTGTGACAAAGCAAGTGTATTTAGGTAGAGTAAATGGTAGCGCATCAAGTGGCAGCTCAAGAAAAGAATGGTGGGAATGCGTTAATGAGACTCTACAATGATAGGCTATAAAGGTCCATAGAAACACAAGAGCTTGCATGAAGAGATGTATAGACATAAAGGATGCGCAAGTTATATGCTAGGTTAGGGACGAGTGGAGAAAAATTGTTAATAAGAAATGTGTTGGCAAGATTGTCAGTGGAGTGATAGATACCTGAAACGAATGATTTTGGATACTGATGGGCCCTCGTGGAGAGCTTGGTATGGTGAGCCTCAAGTATCTTCAACTTAAAAATTGTTGAACTGTGTGTGTGTGTGGCTTTCGTAGGCCTCTCGTTTGGTCTCCGCGTACGCTTATCATGCCGATGTTTGTAGCTTAATAACAAGACAAGTAATCAACTCAAAAAATTCTGATTATTGGAAATGAATGAGTAACTCAAAAACTATCGATTGTCTTGAGAAAATAAAAAATCAATTTTTTCCGCATTAGGTCCCTTTCTTCGCAGACGGTCACATATGTATAATACATAATATACAGGGTGTTTTTTTTTAACTTGAGACAACGAAATATCTGAAAAAATGCGCATCCTACGGAAAAAATGTCTAGAATAAAAACTTTTTATTTTCGAGGGGGAAAAAAGATTTGTTAAAATTTACCCCACCCCCACAGGAGGCAGGGGTGGGGGAACTTTGTAATTTCAAATGGCAACCCCAATTTTTTATCACAGATTCAGATTCTCCTTTACGAAATACGTAAGTTTTATTCGGAAAATTTGTTTCGATTCGCGATAGATGGCGCTGCAATTGCGAAAAATGAAATTGTTGACACTACTTTTAGCTCTACCCAGGAATAACGACGCGGACGTAGTAGTTGTCTATTCCCTTCGGGGTGCTTAATTTCGGTGAGTCCCCTTGCCTCTCACCATCCATCGGGGTGCTTGAACTTTTGGCAACGGGACAGTCGATTTTGGATGTAGACCTAAGCTTAGAAGTGCGACACAACATGTGGTTTCAACATGACGGTTGTCCAGCACATTATGCGGCAATCGCGAGGGAAGTACTCAATCGCGAATTCAATAGACGATGGATCGGTAGAGGAGATCCAGTAAATTGGCCTGCCAGATCGCCAGATCTTACGGCGCCGGATTTCTATTTGTGGGGTTATCTAAAGAATCGCGTGTATCAAGAAGTGCCCACAACTCGTGATAACATGATCGAGCAAATCAGGTCTGCTTGTGCAAAAATATCACCAGACACAATTCGCAGTTGTGTGGAATCTTTCAAAGCTCGGATTAACAAGTGCATCGAAGTGCGAGGATACCATTTTGAGCACTTATTGTAAAATAATTAATCGAAATCAAGCATCCCTGTGGTGAGAGGCAAGGGGACTCACCGAAATTAAGCACCCCGAAGGGAATAGACAACTACTACGTCCACGTCGTTATTCCTGCGTAGAGCTAAAAGTAGTGTCAACAATTTCGTTTTTCGTAATTCCAGCGCCATCTATCGCGAATCGAAACAAATTTTCCGAATAAAACTTACATATTTCGTAAAGGAGAATCTGAATCTGTGATAAAAAATTGGGGTTTCCATTTGAAATTACAAAGTTACCCCCACCCCTGCCTCCTGTGGGGGTGGGGTTGAGGTAAATTTTAACAAATCTTTTTTCCCCCTCGAAAATAAAAAGTTTTTATTCCAGACATTTTTTCCGTAGGATGCGTATTTTTTTAGATATTTCGTTGTCTCAAGTTAAAAAAAACACCCATAATATAATATATATTTTATATTATTGTTATATATTTTATATATATATATATATATATATATATATATATATATATTAAATCGTGAAGCAAGTAGTGGAAATGAAGGTCAAAATAAAAGATTCGATAATTCTTTTTGAAACGTTTCCGTCACTGTTTTGGACCCTTATCAGTCAGAAAAATATTTATTAAGTCTGTAAAAAACATACAAATAATGTAGAAAGTATAATTATAAAACAGAATAAAGAATGAAATTTCAAATTTTAAATAAATGAAAGAGAAGGGTTGTCTCATAAAAGGAGGCCCTCAATTTTTAAATCTATATCAAGCAATAAAAACTGATAACAGCGAAGAAAACGGAAGGTCAATAAGGAAAACAGAAAAACAAACATACCTGGTACAAGTTAAAAATCGAAGTCAAAGTAAAAATCCAAGAGAAAGTTGAGTTTTGATAGTTAAAGAAATAAAAGTTCGAATTTTTTAATTTACATTTGATGTGTGAAGGAATCAAGCCGGACCTCCTGCAGCGTTACAGGAAGATTCATTGATTGATAAGAGTAGCTTGTTTAAATTTGATAGTTGACCATTCCTTGAGAAGCGAAGAGTAACCATGTCAAAAGAAATAGGAAGCCGTTTGGAAGACTCCCCCCCCCCCATATTTTGATATAATGTTCGAAATTCCACATGTTAGTAATGTTATATTGTTATATGTATGTTATATTATACATATATAATACATACTATAATATATATATATATTATATTTTATTTTTATATATAAATAAAATATTTTTTAAATAATAATAAAATGTAAATGTTGATTTGACTCGATTCGAGTCAACGTCATTTTTCACTCAGCAGTTGGCAGCATAACCACATATCGAGAAAGTATGTTCACCTGCATGCAATAACCCGGCAACAACATAATTATTTAAAACACGAAGTACTACAAGCAGACCGCACGCCTGTGGCGGAGATGGTGGTACACAGCCCACAACCGCGATCGCCTGTTCTCGTATTTTTATTTCTTCCCAGATGAGAGCGCCACATGTGGCAAATTGAGGAACTACGATTCCTGTAGTAGCAGACGACAATTTAGTTCAAAAGTTTCTCTGAAGAGGCGCTCTCACCTGGGAACATATATCGCTATGGAGAAAATCGGAGGACATGCGATCGCGAAATGGCGCCAGGTGAAATATATGGTGTGCGGTCTCCTTGTAGTACTTCGTGATTTGAAATTTCGCGCACTTTCCGCTTCCAGCAGAAGCTGTGCTGCCAACTTTAGTCACGTAAGTAAGTAAGTAACGTTTATTTGTGTGGAATGAAGATATTTTACACTCTTGTACAAAGTGTCCCGTTTTATACAATTTCATCATTATTAGAGTACAGCTATTAGAAAATATATATTTAGGGATTGGCGCTTCCTTAATATACGCAATAGCGAGATGAAGGGAGAATATATTATTCTATAGTTCATTGATAGTGTCATTGAAATGATTTGTCTCGTGTATACATAAAACGTTCCGCATCTTTTCTGCTTCGTCTTGGTTTCTACTTATATATTTAATTAAAAAATTTTCCCTCGATGGCTGGTATATAGGGCAGTTCAGCAGGAAGTGTACAAGGTTTTCGGGCGAGTTTCTGTTGCAGTTTGTGCATAATTAATTTGTATTAATCATATAAATATTACAGTTATGTCTTATTTTGATTCTTCTAGTACTTGCTAACCGTAGCTGAGATATTACTCTGATTTTGTAAAGAGGTGCTTTTAACTTTATATATTGTTCTGTAGAATCTAGGCTGCTTATATGACGGTAAAGGCTACTATAATTTGACATTATACTTTTTTTCAATTTTCAAACTTTTTAAGTTGTTCTTCTAAAGGCCAAGGGGGCGCTTTTAGCAGCCCAATTTTGACGGAGTCCCTTATTCCATTACATGAGCAATCTCCCACCTCATCTCTGATATTATCAGATATTATGCTTTTACACTTCCTGCTGACTGTTTCTTTACCGAGTACAAACTATTGTGACCAGAGGTTCTTTTCGCCTACTTCCTCTATCATTGCTTTGAGTTGGGAAGCCCAGTTATATTCTGTTTTTATCTTTCTTTCTATGTCAAAGTTGACAAGTGCAATTAGACATTGTTTTGGTAAACGATTGTCTGGCATTTGGAGAAGTTTGCACCACCAATTCAGCGCCAATTCCGCCGCACATTACAGTGGCTCCGCCAATTGCATGTGAATAGCAAAATTTACTATCAGGCGGGTTTTTCGAAGCTACCTTCATCTCTGCAGGGATTTCGCGCTTATTTTTTTTATTGTTCCTGTTACGGGAACATTGTAGGGTTCTTTACTCAATGTCTCCATGATTGGGATGCTCGTGAACCAATTATCACATGTTATTGTTCGTTTCGTGTCATGGATAATAGCACTTGTATCTCGTAGAGAATAATCAGGAATCTGACCTTTAGGAATGTGGGCCGTGCTTGCTTTTCCTGAGTACGGCATGGCAAAAATCTGAAAATATTAATTAATTATTCATAACAAATGAACTAAAAAAAGTATTACACGAAATATAAATATTTCTTTACCATATAACATGTAGATGCATCATTTAGAGACAAGAGTTTCAATCGATATTTGTCCGGCTTAGATTTCATGTATACACGAAAAGGGCAACGACCTCGGAAATCCAACAGCTGTTTATCCACCGTGCAATCGCGGTGGGGCGTATAACATGGTCCGCAGTTTGTTATAAAAATGTCCCAAATTGTTCAAATCGGCGCAAACTTATCCCGCTTATCTCTGGACGCCTTATTGTCGAAGCGCAAGCACGTGCTCAGAGAAAGAAAACGATGTAGGGACATAACGCATCCATAAAATGAGATGCCATTCAGTTTACTCCATAACTGCCCGTTATTTACATTTGAAGATTTCCATAGACCTGAATAGTAAAGAATAGCTATGAAAGCTTTTATTTCTGGAACATCGGTATGATGGTGATACGTTTGCAACTCTTTCTCCTCTTCAATGAGCATAGCACACGTGTCTTCGATCTTACTGTTTGTATGCTCCACAATTATTTCTATTATTGACTGGGGTAACAAAATATCCCAAAACTCCTCGATCGAATTCAAATTAGCTGCTGGGCCAGCCGGTGCTGGAGTTATCTCCTGATGAACATAACTATGACGAGCTAAAACAAAGAAAAAAAGTATAACATAAATTTACTCGAATTATGAAATGGGAATTGATTATATATCTACACAATGCCTACCTGATTGTCTTACTGGAGAACGTGTGTCCCACGCGTAATCTTTTTTACTTCCTCTTAGTTTCGTTTGAGGTCGACCGCGTGCACGAGATTGAAGAAGACGCTGTGCCAACGTGGCATTTTCCAATTCTTCATCGGAAGTTTCTTCGCCCGAGCTTGCACAAGATTGAAGAAGACGCTGTGCCAACGGGACATTTCAGTCTCACTTGCTGAGAACTCGCTAACGTGGTCGGCTTCAACTTCGGATGCAACATCATCGAAGCCATTGGATTCTTCGTCCACTACCTGTAGCTGCTCTCGAATGGGGCGGTTTCTCAAATTATAAGTCATCTGCAGACATTAAAAATACACCAGAGCTTCGATAGAGGAACAATCCCGGGGGTTGCCTGAAAATAGCCTTGTTCATATAGCGCGTGCAGCGAAACGTAAACAGGCAGGGCCGCCTGAACCGTTTCCATGATATTGCGCAATCTACTTGACTGAGTAGTAGTGAAGCGTCCCTTCATAGGCGGAGTCGCAATCGTCTCTCGCCCTGCTCCCTGAGAAACTGCGGGGATCAGCAATTCTAGGCATTCATATCACGCTGTCGATCACGCGTTAAAATAGCGAAACTTTAGTATATATGTATTCATGAAAAAAAAAACAAGCACTCTCCTACTATTATTCACACTATTTACGCACTAATAAGCAACAAAAAAAGACGACAAAATAAAAGTTGAAATTATTCATGAAATTATACGTACTGTGCACATCGGGTATTTCACACCCCAGAATTCCTGAGCGTCAACTTCTCACCACTGCACAGTGGGGTGAAATCGGAAATCGAGGTTCAAAATGACATTTAGAACGCAATTTTGCACCGATTTTAGTTTTCTTTTTTTTTGAATAACTCAGAACTAAATTCTTTAAAAAATGGTGAGAGTAGATTTTTCAATTTTTTTGTTTATTTAATTTGTATGTTAATGCAAACAATGGAAAAAATGTCGATTTTTTCAATTTTATTTTTTATCTTCTAGATAACATTTTTCTTATACGTCTCGTCCCTAGAGTTTAATGCACAAGGGTATGAGCAAGATACAAAAATTGTTAACTTGCATAGTTAAATGTTATAAACAAATTGTGTTAACAAATAATCAACATTAGAGGTTATTCGTCTTTAAAGTATATTTCCGCCCTGAAATCGCTAGCTTTTATCGTTAGAATGATGCGTGGACATGAAAATTTAAGATTACTTGTTATTTGTTTATTTTATAAACAAATTATACAAACAAATGCACATTTTGGGCGATTGTGAGCGAAAAGAAATCATTTTCTCTCCTTACCTTGCTGAAATGACATTGCCCATAATTTTTTCACAACAAAATTTTCTAACCCATCAATATTTGTTCATTTTATAAACAAATTATATAAACAAATGCACATTTGAGGGTATTTTAGGTGAAAATAAACCGTTTTTTCTTCTGTATTTGCTAAAATTATATTGGCAATAACGTTTTCTGGAAACTTTTCTCCCACCTATTAATATTGGTTTATTTTATGAACAATTTATATAAACAAATGTACATTTTTGGTGTTTTTAAACGAAAAGAAATAATTTTTACTTCTGACCTTGCTGAAATTACATTAACAATGATTTTTTCTGAAAAAAAAGTTTATAGCCCATCAATAATTGTTTATTTTATAAACAAATTATATAAACAAATGCACATTTTAGACTATTTTAGGTGAAAATAAACCGTTTTTTCTCCTGACCTAGCTAAAATTATATTGTCAATGCCAATAATGTTTTCTGAAAAACTTGTTGCCACTCATCAATATTTGTTTATTTTATGAACAAATTATATTAAAAAATGCCAGTGATGTTGTGTGATGAAGTTTGATTACAAAATGATATCTATTAAATTTGTAACAAATGATGTAAGTGTATACAAATTTTAGTAATTTGAAAACAAAGAGAAATCATTCAAATCACATAGTACATTTGTTTATATAAATTGTTTATAAAATAAACCAATATTGATAGGTGGGTGAAAGTTTCCAGAAAGCGTTATTGCCAATATAATTTCGAAAAACACAGGAGAAAAAACGGTTTATTTTCACCTAAAATACCCTGAAATGTGCATTTGTTTATTCAATTTGTTTATAAAATAAACAAATATTGATGAGTTATAAAATATTTTTCAGAAAAAATCATTGGCAATGTAATTTCAGCCAGATCAAAAGAAAAAATTATTTCTTTTCGCTTAAGAACACCAAAAATGTACGTTTGTTTATATAAATTGTTTATAAAATAAATCAATGTTGATAGGTGGGGAGAAAGTTTCCAGAAAACGTTATTGCCAATATAATTTTAGCATAGACAGAAAAAAAACGGTTTATTTTCACCTAAAATACCCTAAAATGTGCATTTGTTCATATAATTTGTTTATAAAATAAACAAATATTGATGAGTGGGAAAAAAGTTGTCAGAAAACGTTATTGCCAATATAATTTGAGTAAAAACGGAAGAAAAAACGGTTTTTTTCACCTAAAATACCCTAAAATGTGCAACTGTTTATATAATTTGTTTATAAAATGAACAAATATTGATGGGTTATAAAATTTTTCCCAGAAAAAATCATTGGCAATATAATTTCAGTAAGGTTAGAAGAAAAAATTATTTCTTTCCGCTTAAGAACACCAAAAATGTACATTTGTTTATATAAATTGTTTATAAAATAAACCAATATTGATATGTGGGGAGAAAGTTTCCAGATAACGTTATTGCCAATATAATTTTAGCAAAGACAGAAGAAAAACGGTTTATTTTCACCTAAAATACCCTAAAATGTGCATTTGTTTATATAATTTGTTTATAAAATGAGCAAATATTGACGGTTTATAAGCTTTTTCTCAGAAAAAATTATATGCAATGTAATTTCGGCATTCTCAGAAGAAAAAACGATTTCTTTTCGTTTAAAGTCGCCCAAAATGTGCTTTTGTTTATATAATTTGTTTATAAAATAAACAAATAACAAGTGATCTTAAATTTTTATGTTGACGTATCATTCTAACGATGAAAGCTAGCGATTGCAGGGTAGAAATATACTTTAAAGGCGAATAATCTCTAATGTTGATTATTTGTTAACAAAATTTGTTTATGACAATTAACTATGCAAGTTAATAATTTGTTTATCTTGCCCATACCCTTGTGCATTAAACCCAATGGACGAGACGTATAAGAAAAATTGTATCTAAAAAAAAAAAATAAAAATGAAAAAATCGACAATTTTGCCGTTGTTTGCATTAACATAAAAATTAAATAAACAAAAAAATGAAAAATCTACTTTCACTATTTTTTAAAGAATTAAGTTCTGAGTTATTCAAGAAAAAGAAAGCTAAAATCGGTGCAACATTGCGTTCTAAATGGCATTTTGAACCTCGATTTCCGATTTGACCCCACTGTGCACTGCCAAGAGCGGACTAAAGCCGGGCGGGCAAAACTATGTATATGATCTTGAAGTGTTATTCCTAGACTATATGTAGATGGCAGCACAGATCCTGATTCGCATTGTACGTATTAGAAAAACGCGTTCGAAAATACGTTGGGGTATCTCCTACCCCCGGTGCACAACAAAGGTTAAAGCCGAAATTAACCATTTTTAGATCACGCGAAAGGCCTCTCCATAAGATCCCATGTTCTTTGACACGACTTTAAACAGTGACAATTCAAATTTGAACATGGAAAGGGTCCCCAAGAAAGGCATTATGTGAAAGAGGACATATTTCTCCGTAAAAAAACAACTGATTTTGATGATCATTCAATGGACTGAACCAATAGCCGGACTACTCTAATTCCTTCAAATTCCTCATTATCCCTAAAAATCCGTCGAAATCCTTCAGTATCACTTTAAATTCCGTATAATCTCTTAAAATCTGAATTCACTCCTTGAAGCCGCTTAAAATCTTGAAAAATCCCTTGAAAAATCGAGAATTTCCCTGAAATTGTACTAGGTAATTTCTTCAAACTCTTGAAATCTTTTAAAATAATTTGCAATCTGAAACGTCTTGTAATCCTTTGGAATCGTTTGAAATATCCTTAAATTTTTGTAATCCCTAGAATTCTTTTGAAATTCGTGTAAATCTCATGAAATCCCTAAAAAGCTTTAGAAATCTCGTTAAATCCGTTAAAAAATAGTACATTGTGATACAAGCGTGGACAAACGGACGTTTGATGAAGGTTGTGATGTCAACTACACAACCTTTATGGATGTCCGCTTTTTTGCACGAGTGTCACATACTACTTTTTATAAGAAATGCAGAAAAAGTCTTATTGGAGACAATTATTTAGAGGGCGGGGATCCAGGCGAAGCAAAAAAAAAAAAAAATTTTAACCTGTTTCCGAACCAAAAAATATTTCCGAAATGTATTACAAATAAATTGAAGAATAATAATGGTACACATAATAAGTAAGAATATTTGTATATGAAGAGAACACGTTTTTTTTTTAAATCGCCAAGTGTTACACTACCGTCGGAAATTGTGCGCACGCATCCTGTGAGCGCTATTAGAAATCACTGCTGACTTCAAACCACGATATTTCGGCGAAAAAAAGAGATAGGGCATTTTTTTAAAAACGGTTGGAAAGCTCACGACCCAGGGAAATTTTTTCAAGAACTTGAAAACTATACGACATCAAGCCTGAAATTTTATCTTTAATTGAAGCCAAGAAAACTTCAAAAATGTTCATGGGTGCCCGAGATATGATTAAAAATGT
This sequence comes from Andricus quercusramuli, assembly GCA_932178445.1. Lineage (NCBI taxonomy): Eukaryota > Metazoa > Arthropoda > Insecta > Hymenoptera > Cynipidae > Andricus > Andricus quercusramuli. The sequence continues at coordinate 60,901 of CAKNXH010063515.1, read as the reverse complement.
TCAATCGTATATGAGCTCAATTTTAATCGACGATTACGGTTCTCGGCTGGTCTGCTACTCGCCTTCTTCATTGAGGCAGGACCGAATAGGCCACGCACAGAGGTGGTGCCTAAAAGTCGAAGTTGAGGTAGAAAATTTGAGAAAATATTGAATTTTTTTTTTGAACTTCTCATGTGCTGTATTATTTTCAGAAGGTCAACAAAAAATTTGTTGGCGCCGAAATATCGTGGTTCGAAGTCAGCAGTGATTTTGAATAGCGCTCACAAGAGTCGTGCGCACAATTTCCGACGGTAGTGTATTTGCTAAAAGTGTTACGACTCGAACTCATTTTTATATTTTCACATCAAAACCTTACCTTACCGAAAGTCTTATTTTCAGAAAATCAGAGAACCCATCAACATGACCATCGATGTGTTCTGTTTCATTGAACAACATTTTAACTTACGGTAGCGCTATATTCAAAATAAAAAAAGGTTTTATTTTCTTTAATTTATTTATGGATAGCTTACAATGTCCTCTACAAGCCCTGTACATTGCAAAATGAGGTTCAGACTCTCGGGCGCTGAGCACACCATGCCACGTCCTACGTTCTTAATTATTTCTCGAAAACTGTGAGAGATCCCGTTTTAATATTTACAGGGCTTGTAGAGTAGATAATAAGCTATCTATAAAAAAGAACTAAATAAAATCAAAAGTATTTTTTTTAGAATTATTTTTAAAAAATACACCTTAACCCATTAACGCCCAGAGGACACGTTTTCGCAGTACCCTCTTCTACAAGATATTGCACTATCAACCCGCAATACAAAAAATTTGAAAAGTACCTACCCTATTATTTTCGAGGTCGCTCTTTTCAATGGTGTAATCAGAATTTCTTAAAATAGTGTTATTTTGCAACTTTTTTGCAAAATAATTTTAAAAAACGCGAATTTTGTAATCCTGTTTTTTTTTCATTTCAGATTTTCGTCATCTTATCGCATAATTATTCAACCATGGAGTGACGTAATCGTGTCCTCAATTGTTGTAGTTTCGAATTATGTCATTAGTTTTATCTTTATCATGATTTAAACTTGCAAAATAGCGATGTAAACATTAAAAAAATTGGAAATTTTTCGACTAATCAATTAATGTGACTAAAAATGATATATAGTAACAACTGTGCAAGTTATATATATATATATATATATATATATATACTATGGTTTTTTGGGTCGCTGATCATGAATTTGATATTTTTTTTGCAATATTAATTTGTTTAAACAATTTGTTCAAACAAATAATTGCAAAAAAATGAAATTTTTTTTAAATAGTTCATTGCATCGTAATCAACGGGGAAAAATACGTTCAAATCATATATGAAAAATTATAATTATTAAACAATAATGTAATTTATTAACATATTTCTTTATATACCCAAAATACGTTGTTACATATGGTTTCTTGGGTTTCTGGGATCGCTGATGACGAATTTCATATTCATTTTGCTCAATTATATTATTGAAACAATGTATTTAACAATATGGAGCTGAATATAAAGTCCTCATAATTGTTTACTAGAGTAGTGTTTTATGGTAATCATATTTTCATGTTATAGTTTCAACCTTATAGATGACATATTTTTGCTCATAAAAACTCTTGCGAATTGAGTGTTTTATTCTCGGTTGATTTTGAGTATTTTCATATTCAGTCATCATAAGTAGATATACGTATAGAGTATTTGGCATAAGTACAAAGAGAAGGTATCGCGCCGTCGTTGTACGTTGAGTAATATTATTCACTTCTGTAAAATAGTTGGATTGTTTCATTTTTCGAAAGTAATTTTTTGGGCACTCAATTTGGTAGACCATGCCGGAACGAAAAAAATCTGGAGCACAAAATTGAAAATCAAATCATAATTATTTAGATATTGAAAGTCCAAAACAGTAAAATAAAACTTTTTAATATTATTTAGCTAATTTTTCCTTTGGAGCGCTATATTAGTGACGAGTTTCGAAAAAATACAATTACTACTGATGTATTACTTGTTTAAACAATATAATTGAGCAAAACGAATATGAAATTCGTCATCAGCGATCCCAAAAACCCAAGAAACCATATGTAACAACATATTTTGGGTATATAAAGAAATATGTTAATAAATTACATTATTGTTTAAATAATTGTGATTTTTCATATATGATTTGAACGTATTTTTTCTCGTTGATTACGATGCAATGAACTATTTTTAAAAAATTTCATTTTTTTGCAATTATTTGTTCAAACAAATTGTTTAAACAAATGAATATTGCAAAAATAATATCAAATTCATGATCAGCGACCCAAAAAACCATAATATATATATATATATATATAACTTGCCCAGTTGTTACGATATATCATTTTTAGTCACATTAATTGATTAGTCGAAAAATTTCCAAATTTTTGAATGTTTATATCGCTGTTTTGCAAGTTTAAATCATGATAAAAATAAAACTAATGACATAATTCGAAACTACAACAATTGAGGACACGATTACGTCACTCCATGGTTGAATAATTATGCGATAAGATGACGAAAATCTGAAATGAAAAAAAAACAGGATTACAAAATTCGCGTTTTTTAAAATTATTTTGCAAAAAAGTTGCAAAATAACACTATTTTAAGAAATTCTGATTACACCATCGAAAAGAGCGACCTCGAAAATAATAGGGTAGGTACTTTTCAAATTTTTTGTATTGCGGGTTGATAGTGCAATATCTTGTAGAAGAGGGTACTGCGAAAACGTGTCCTCTGGGCGTTAATGGGTTAATATAATTAAAAACGACAAAATTATGAAAGTTCAAAAAAAAAGATCAACATTTTCAATTTTGAATATCTTCCAAGTTTTTAAAATATTTCAAAAATTATTTAAGGGTTTCTCGTATAACACCTAAGAGAACGGATACTAGAATTTTCATCAAAATTACTAACAATATATTTATATTATTTTTGCAGATTTGTAAAACTTTACATAGACAGCCAAAACATTTACTAGACTTTCTGTTGGCCGAATTGGGAACAAGTGGATCTGTAGATGGAAATAGTCAACTTATTATAAAGGGTCGCTTCCAACAAAAACAAATAGAAAATGTTTTGAGGAGATACATAAAGGAATATGTCACATGCCATACATGTCGTTCGCCTGACACTATTTTACAAAAAGATACTAGGCTCTTCTTTCTTCAGTGCGAAACTTGTGGGTCTCGCTGCTCGGTAGCCAGCATTAAATCTGGATTCCAGGTAAATTTGATCTTAATCTTTATCCAGCTCTTAGTTGATAAAGCTTATAGCAACATTTTTTATACAACTGATTTTTTTATTTTTCAGGCTGTCACAGGAAAGCGTGCAGCTATTCGCGCAAAAACTGCCTAAGGAATTTTCTGTGCTTTGCTGCGCAAAATTTTCAGGGTTCCCAGGTTTTTTAAAATATACCTAAAGTTTATCTGAAAGATGACATTTATAACAGCTGGAATCAACTAATATTACGGATCATTAACGCAAACTCAACTCACTTTTTAATTGTATATGTAATGTACTAGAATTAAAGCACTGTATATTTACATGAAATATAATTGAATTTTTGAGATGGTTATCGATACGGTACAAATTATCTTTTCGATATTTGTGTTTGTAAATCAAACGTTGCTATTCGTGAAACAATTGAACGCTCATTTTTCGTCGCAATCAAGTATCAATCAGTAAAAAAATAAAGTTTAAAATAGTTGAGTTTTTACGTAAAATTCTGTGATAATATGGGTAACTAATTAAAATCGGAGATGCGTTAATAAAATTCATAATCATCATGATACACACTGTGAAGTAAAAATAAACGTAAAAAACATTGATATACAGATTTCTCAGTCTTTCGTACATGAATATTTTGTTAAGGAACTCGTTACATTTACGTTACTTTCAGAAAACGTAACTCTTTACCGTTATGTTGCATTAAAAAAAAGCTGAGGACATTCATACGGCCAGCCGTATACATTCTAGCAAAATGATTGGTGGAGATGGAAAGGTGGTATATAGAGTGGTGGGGGGGGGGCGATATTTTCACAACTCATTCTAAAATATCTCGTTTAGCCGGCCGTACGTATGGGGACGATGATTTGTCAAGCTCAGCGTAGAGGGCAGCACCGTGAGTGGAGACATACCTTGTGTGCTGGCAAAAGGCATTATCTACAGTTTCCTCAGTTTTTTTGTTATTTGGAAATCGATTTGCTTCTTTCTTTTTAAACCCAATTGCCGCGTACATACCTGGAATTTCGAAAATAGTGCTTTGAGCCAAAACCTCAACGCTGCGTTAGGAAGGACTGATCTAATTCGAATAGCAGAAGTTACCATCATTGGAACCGTTATCTTGTGTATCTCGTCGCGCACTAGCGACCCTAGCGGCCACAAGTGTCAGTCGCCATCCCCATAGATACTTCGTAAATAAAAAAGTAACTTGTTACAGCAACGTTACTCAAGGAAGTAAATTAAAGTCCCCTTAAAGTTTCTTTGAATTTCGAAGAATTAGATGGGGAGGGGGCCTCTCCCCCTCTAATTTTTCGAAACTTTAAAATAAGTAGGCATAGCTAAAGTAAAATGTACGCGATATTTTGAGATGTGAACAGCAATATATTTGGAATATAATAAACACGAAAGGCTTATAGTTTATTACTGTATTTATTGATTAAGGAATCAACTTCTACTGCCCTTCTTAAAGGGGAAAATTTAATAATTATCTAGTATAATCTAAAGTGATATACGATAAGATTTAATCAAGATCACATTCTCCTAGGCCGGGCTATTCTCCAATTTGAATTAGGTTTTTAACAATCAAAGCTAATTTAAAGTTAGGTCGTAGAATTGCTGAAGAAATCTACACTATCGTAAAGCGTGTTAGCCTCCGTTACATATGCTGGACAGTGCAGAGTTTTTACAATATTTAATTCAATGGTACGATGGACTAAACAATGTGCTGTTCCGCAATAATTTGTTAGGTTCCAGCTGATTGATTTTGGGTAAAATCTGCTGACACTCTACTTTAAGCTTTCAGTTGCTTTTTATTAAATAATTTAGGGTCAATTTCACCAACTCTGATAAAGATGTTAATCCTCGATTATTCTAATTTAATCAACACCTTGCGTTCCACCATCTTCTAAAGTATGATTTAAGGATGTTCCAGGTGTACCTTTTGGACAAAAATTAGTCAAATGTTAGTGAATTTTTTCTGTTGACCATTTTAATCAATAGAGGATATTGAGATGGAAATTTTCCTGATCACATGAAGTAAAGAACAAAACTGTTACGATTGAAAATGTGTTTTAATATTTTCAGTGAAAATTTCAAGATTAATGAATTATTTTATACTCGTCGTGGAAAAACTTTTGGCTATTAATATAGCCTGTAAAAATCTTAAGAAATCAGAAATTCGTATTAACGTTTTAAGAGGTACGTCTGTGTTAGATAAGGGAAAATGTTAAAAAACATAAATATTATGTATTTATATCTCATATAAATAATATTCTGAAGACTAAATTGTCTAAAAACCTGAATATTCTATGTTATAAATATAATTTCAGAAAGCCGTAGATCGTGCAACGTCGGATGTATCGTAATTTCGGGCTGTTTTGTTGGTAGACTTGAACTGTTTAAAATGGCTGACCTGTCAACAAAGTTATAGGTTAGAAATCGCTTTACATGGTTCGGGATCATCGGAGCTTTTGAGTTTTTGAATTTTTTGAAAATATAAGATGTGATTCAGACAATAGCGAAAATGAAGAAAAAGGTAAAATGTCTGAAATAAATGCACGGAGAGCTGCAAAAGAAGATTATGCTATAAAGAAGAAAAGGCCTCAGAAATGTATTCGAGCGATAAGCTAAAGAAGAAAAGGCCTCAGAAATGTATTCGAGCGATAAGCTAAAGAAAATATTCCCTGTGATAGGCGACGTATAGTCGAATTACGCTTCCTAGGTAAGCAATTGTGGTGCTGTGATTGCAAAGAAGCTCTTTCGCTTGACTTCATAGAATGCGAAATCCAACGAGGGTTAGGTTCGATTCTGAAAGTTCGGTGCCACAATTGTTTACCGTTAAATATTGTGTATACACAATTACTTCATTTCCGGCTTGAAAATTATATATATATATATTATATTGGAAAATTGTACATTCAACTTTATTGCTTTAATAATTATGTTTATGATTGAAAAAATATTAGGTTTAGGTTTTAGAAAAATATTTGCAAAAATTGTTAACAGTCAGTGATTATAATAGATTTTCAAAACATTTTTTTACAGTTTTTTTATCATTAGGAAAAACTGAATTACAGTATATGGGTCATTACCAAAAACTTGTGAAATTAAAGCCCCGGCTGTTTCACCCAATTCCATGATTTAATACAATTTTTAATATAATACTAGGTTAAAGTACTTACATGGAAGTAGTTTTGAGTAAAGCACGGAGTGATAATAAGGAGACCGATCATACCGTAGAAATTATGAACAGTGAAAAATATTTTTAAGCATTATTTATGTATATATTCACAAAATATTATTCTGAATAATAAACGTGACGCTTTTGACACACGCCCAAATATTTTCCATTTCCTACGCGTACGGCCCTGAACTACCTGTAGCTTTTATTTAATAGTACGCTCCTGGAATAACTGATTTGCGGTGTTGCCACGCTCTATACTTTCCGCCGCAGAATCAGTTATTTTTACTTATATTTATATTATTTTTGAAACAACGAGCTAGCAAATAAATTTTAAATTTTGCAAGAAGTTTTATTAATATTCAGACAAACTGTTCTCAAAGTGCCAGAAAAAACTATTCGTCAAATAATCTTGCTATCTTCAGTTAAAAGTACAAAAACTTCTTTTTCCCATAAGAGCCCATGCTAAATCACTGAATCTTTAGATTCAAATAATTTCTAAACGGGTTAGCGAATCCTTTTGAAACATTGCATGTAATTTCCAAATGGTCATAGAAATAATTTCTGTGAATTTGAGAAATATCTATTCGTAAATGAGATAACTCTGGAACATCCTTAAGAGAGTTAATCATTGTTTAACTTAACCCTTTGCGGCGCACATTTTTTTATCAAACAAATTTTATTGTTATATGCACCTTAAGGGGGTTTCGGGGTCGCTGATCACGAATCTAAAGTCAGATTTCCAAAATTGAAAATGGATCCAATATGGTGGACGAGTTTTTTAAAAAGTTGTTGGATTTTCATAAAACTTTTTATTCGGCGGTTTTCGAGGTCGCTGATCACGAATCTAAACAAAATTCAAAATGGCGGATCCAATATAGCAGACGAGTTTTCAAAAACTTGAAGGATTTTCAAAAAAATTGGTGTTTGGGGGTCGGTGATCACGAATCTAAAGTCAGATTTCCAAAATTCAAAATGGCGAATCCAATGTGGAGGGCGAGTTTTCAAAAACTTGAAGAATTTTCATTAAACTTGGCATCTGGGGGTCGGTGATCACGAATCTAAAGTCAGATTTCCAAAATTCAAAATGGCGGATCACTTTTCTCAGCTTTATTCCACAATACCAACATTTTCATTTGTATTATTTGTATCACTTACAAAAAACAAGAAGAAACTACTAGTTTACCACGTCCACGTCGTTAGTTCTGGGTAGTGCTAAGAGTAAGCTGGGATTACCTGAAATTTGTGTTTGAGAATCGATGATCTGAAGTCAGATTATAGACTTCAGATTCGTTATCAGAGACCCAAAAAATCCCAGATTCCAATTTTCATGAAAATCTATTAATTCTTTGAAAATTCGTCTGTCATTTGTGATCCGCCATTTTGAATATTGAAAACTGGGCTTCATATTCGTAATCAGCTACCCCAGAACCCCTTGAGTAACAAGTTTTATGAAAATTCAACAACTTTTTTAAAAACTCGTCCGCCATATTGGATCCGCTATTTTGAATTTTGAAAATCTGACTTTAGATTCGTGATCATCGACCCCCAAACCCCCCAGATGCAAAGTTTCATGAAAATTCTTAAAGTTTTTGAAAACTCGTCCGCCATATTGGATCCGAAATTTTGAATTTCGCAAATCTGGCTCCGGATTCCTAATCAGCGACCCCAAAAACCTTATAGTACCAAGTTTCATTTCAATTTATTCAATACGTCGTTCAAAACTGAATTCTTTCGTAAGAAAGAGCGATTTTCAAAATTTGTTCATTTTTAACTATTTATAATTTTATACAATACGTTCGTCAACATTTTTTCACATTCTGCAAAGCTTTAAATACGATATCAATAAGAAATTTTTGTGATTACTTCATAAAATGAAAGAAAAAGCTCTTAAATGGAACTATTTTCCACTTTCTTCAGCACCAAAGTATCAATTGAATTCTAACCTAAAATCTTAAATCTTCTTCTTAATCTTCCTCTTAAATCTTTCTTCTCTTTATACATCTCTTAGCGAAAACTCGTATGTTACAGAGCGATACCGTCACACTAAATCTTTATTTTCCCGGAACAAAATAATTTTTTTTCAATGAAAGTTTTTTATTCTTATTCAGCTCCTCCATATCTTGCAAGTTTTAATTTTATTTTTTAAATTGAAAAATAGATTTTTAGTTGCAATCCAAAGACGATTTTCAAAACCTATGCAATTTTTGAACGTCCAAATTCTTGAATGATTTACTCAAAATTGGTTAACTTATTCTAATAATAATAATAAATCTTTATTGAGTTCGTAACAAGAAGGATATGTACATGGCAGACAGAGTTAACATAGGAACCCAACGGGCGAGGTACAGCTTAAAGCTGCTTTCAAACCTAACCCTAATCAAACTCATCTTCTCTCAATTAAGCAACTCAACATCTCAGAATAAAATTTTCATTTTTTGCTTAAACTGACAATTTCACTTTTTATCGTTATTCGCAACAGAGCCTGTTCCAGTTTTAGGTTCCTGTCATTTGGAGATTGTAAACTTCCACATTCTGTTTCTAAGAAACTGGATATTTTTTTAAGCATACATTTTTAGTCTTAATTCACAAATACAAAACAAGTTTGTCATATGGTTGCAAATAGTTTGGTTTTGATGGCATTGTTTTATCATAGTTTATTGTTTGGGGCCAAAAGCCAGTAGTGCCAGAATTTTTCAACTTTTTAGGCTTCCAATTTAAAGCAATTAATAAGGATCCCGGTAAGAAGAAAAGAATTTAAAAAAATTCAGAATCTGAATTCTCATTAATACGTGAATTTTCCTCCATCGAAAGTTCCACCATCGAGTAGGCAAAAAAAGCAAAACCTGTTCCTTTTAATCGACTTAGAAAAATGTAATGGATGCGTATTGGGAGGAATTAAAGAGTGGAGGAATGCAAAAGAAAGAATAGAAAGAAAGAGAATGTCACTTTTAAGGCGCAACTGTGAATTGAAATCAATTCATTTTTTAAATGAATAAATATTGTATTACATTTATAAATTACAGGTGAAAAAAAAATGTGGGTAAATTATGTGAACATTTTTGTCATTAATCTGTTTAACAGAAACATATTTTGACCGATTTCATATGAAATCTGTCTTGGAACACATTTAAATTATATTAAAATTATTTTTTAATGTACGTGCATGGATTACACAACCACAAAAAAGTATACGGAGCCAAAAAACGATCTATCCAGCATAGTCGAAATCAAATTTTTGAAATTTCCTGCCTACCTTTTTTTTGGTTTGAAATTGGATTTTTGGTTTAGGTTAAATTTTTGCAACTTGACTGCTAAACATCTGAAATCGTTGTTAGGGTTTAGGGAAGGCGAGATGTGTAGTAGCCAACTTGCAATTAGAAGGAATTCAAATAATCGAAAATAAACCATGTAAGCATGAAATTAAAAATAACCATGACAAAAAAAAATTAAAATTTTCAAACTTATGCACACGGAGGAATAGAAATCATGTAAGTGCACGCATTTTGTGGACGGAATAGAAAGAATTAAATTAATCCAAAATACAGCATGTAAGTATGGAATTAAAAATAACCATGAGAGGTGTGTCTACTGCTCGCATCAAGAGGAATTTAAAAAATTGAAAATATGTTCGCCTGTATGGAACACAACACAAGTGGTGTTCGTTGAGGAAATAGAAAAGAATTGGTTTCGGAGATAAACCTATTCTTTCGTTGGGCACTTCTCCCAATGGCAAATTAGCACATTCAAAAAAATTAAATAATGCTCACTCTTTCGTTTAAATATGAAAGTATTAATTTTTTGAATTCTTCTCTTCTTACTGGGATGTACACTAGTTATTTCAATTTCAAAAATAAGCATTGTTAAAAATGATTTTTAAATTTGCGAAAAATACTCCTATTGTCAAGCGAACTTTAGAAAAAAATATTTCAGGGTATTGTTTTCTCACTTCATTTTATTCTTTAAATGATGCTCTTCGAATCTGTTTGGCACGTTTTTATTCAAAACATTTTATTCAGGAATTATACAATTGTTAATTTTATAGATAATATTTGTCTCAAATACATTTTTTAAAATAAAAATACACCAAAAAGATTTCTAGACTAGAGAGTTCATCAAGGAATAAAAAAAGCCGTACAGCATTAGGTTTGAATAAGAATTTCGCAATTTTTGCCTGAACAGACAGCAGAAACATGTAAACCTAATTTAACTAAATAATTTTAAACTGAAATATTTTTTTGGAAGTTCGCCTTCAGCAATCTTCCAAAGTTAATTACAATTATAATTTTATTTATATTTTTTCTATCTAAAAGACCACACTGATCAGTTTCGTTAATGTTAATTTCAACTTTTAATTGTGTTGAATACGTCATTAAACATTTTTCACTTTAAGCGTTTCAATTTTTAATGACGTGGCTACGTGTAAAGAAATTTCGGTACGAATAGCTGGATTTTTTCTTTATGAATTTCAGGACGAAGGGGCTCTATGCACCGAAATTTTTGTACGAATAGCTAGATATTTCCGGTACATGAAGTAATTAATTGTAGTAGATTTTAGACACTTCTAATTTTGAAAGGTTAATTTTCAATCTGTCACATTTTAGTTGCCCCAAATTTAAACTTTTTGAATTAAAAAAAAACGTTTAACCTCTCTTCGAAAGCGTTACACCAAAAAAATTTGTATTCTCTTTGTTTGTAGGTGATTCTGATACCAATCTGAATCCAACTGTTAAAATCATATTAATTAAGAATTTTAGAATTATTCAAAAAATTCTATGAATTAACAAAGTTCAAAATATTCATTATTACAAAAATTATTTTATGAAAAGATGGAGAATAAAGATTTCTTACATTAAAATTGAAGTTAAAATTTGTTTGAAAACTACATTTTAAAGAAATCTTAAATTATGGTTAAGTACCTGTACCGATTGGAAAGAATCATGGGTTTAGTGTCTCTATTTAAAAAAATTTTAAGATTCAAATAGTCTCGAAGTTCATTTTACCTTGAAAATCTTTTTTTTAAGAAATTCATTAATATGTTCAGTTTTGCAATGCTTATTATTCTTCTCTAAATTTTCTTTCTGTATCGTTCAACAGGTGTACAACTTGAAGCCTTTAAGTCTTTCTTACAATTATTTATTAAATATATTTGACCAATTATTAGCTTAATGAATATTTAATTATAGCGATCAGGTAACCAATTTTTGCATACTTTATTATACAATATAAACATTTTCTCAGAAGTGCCCCGCCCTCTCGCCCGAAATATATACCTGCTTTTCTTTAAGTCTCTAGGATATTGAGTAAAAATTTCAAGAACACTTTCCTGCATTAAGTTCTAGGTTCTTCGTTAGAATTTTCGAATTTAGATCTTTGAAACTAGCCAGATATCTGATTTTTATGATTTTCAAAAAAGGCAACAGAAATACTTTTCTTTGACTTTATGGATTTATACGTTTCGTGAAATTCTGCTTCGAAAGGTATGTAATTTGAAGAGACCATTTTTTGACACCTCATATACAGGGTGTCCCAGACACAAGTGTCCGGACTTATATAGCCGTATAAAAATGAAAAAAATAAATAGAAAATTCCTTTTCCAAAAATCAGTTGAAGTTTTAGTTTTTTAGTTATAAAACATTTAAGCTGGACCAATCAGGAGCGCCGCATAAATAGCCGTGTGTGCGTGAACGGGATTCCAACGTAGTGTTCTCCCGTCGCTAACCCCACCTCTGCGCTCACTTCCATAACACTGCGTTGAAATCTGGTTCACGGACACACGGCTGTTTATACGGCGCTCCTGATTGGTCCAGCTTAAAT
>CAKNXH010063515.1:0-28647 GCA_932178445.1 Andricus quercusramuli | reverse complement strand
GCATTTTTAAGTTCGTCATCCCAAGTCGAACCTGTCAGGTGAAAATTGTCCGTACACCTTCACTTACATAAAAAATGTCATGGGCTCCTGGTCTACTATAAGGATACGCTGTAGCGTATCCGCTCCGTTCGTTCGGTCCGCCAGGGTAGGCAGAATTCCCTTGGATTAAACATATTTCTTTGGAATTCTGTTTAAATATCTCGTGAATACCGTAGAATCCTCTTTATTTATGCATTCTCTTAAAACCTGTATAATTCTCTTGAAGTCCGTAGAATTCTCTTCAATTCAGTAGAATTCTCTTACGTTTGGTAGAATTCTCTTGAATTTAGTAGAATTCTCTTGAGTTCAACAGAATTCTCGTGCAATCTAGAATTATCTTGAATTGAGTAGAACTCTCTTGATTTCCATAAAATTATCTTAAATTCTGTGAAAGACTCTTGTATTCTGTAGAATTATCTTGAATTCTGAAGAACTCTCTTAAATTCTGTAAAATTCCCTTGAACACTTTTGCACTCAGTAAAAATTTTAAAAAACTTCTAAATTCATGAGAATGTTGTCGAATTTTGTTGACTGTGGAAAATATCTTTTTTCATTTTTGTATCTCGTTGACGTGTGAAGTTGCACCAGTCACAACCTACTGCAAAAGCGATCCGAGGAGAAATTATATGAAATGAACTTGCTTATGCACACACTCTTGTCGATGGCACATGGACTGTCGACCTTCTAACGCGTGCTTCTGATTGGTTAATCTTTAATTGTTAATAACTCGGTAATTATTAACTTTAGAACAATTTTTTTAAAATTATTTTCGACGCCATTTTTTTGTTAGAATTCAAAAATACAAATATGTTTTTTGAGTACTGGGACACCCTGTATAAGATGATATTATATACATGGGACGTTCTTTGTAAAACGGTACAGAGCTGTGCCCAAAATTTATATGGATGGATTTTAGTCATCGATAGCTTAAAATGTTCCTTTTTGATCCCACTTTATGGACTCATGTGGCCTTTTCAAAAATTTCAATATGGCGGCCCAATATGGCGGAGAGAAACCACGAAAAAATCGAAAAGGTCAAATCAAAAAGCTTGTAAAAAAAAGGATCATCGTTCGATTCCATTGATTAAGGTCCACTGAAAAAAATATATTCTTAAATTTAGAATGTCCCACTTATTTTAAGTGTAAATCCCTCTAAAATAGGTGCCAAGTATATATTCTAGATATTAGAGGGGATCCCTCTTGCTATCATGGACAAGTGTCGTATTCTAACTTTAAGAATATTATATTCTGTCTTCAAGAATCTATATTCTAACATTGAGAATACTGTATTCTCACTTTGAGAATCTATATTCTAACTTTAATAATCTATATTCTGACTTAAAGAATATTGTATTCTAACAATAATTGAATTGTCAATGAAAATAAAATACTTTTAAATATAATATATACTTATCTACTTCTATTCATGTTTAATATCTAATACATCAGATATTAATATTATTATATTTATAATTAAATTACTATGTTTACAATTATTATTATACATAATTATTATTATACTTATACTGATTTACAAAACATGCCTAAAAGTTATAAAAGTCCCACCGTTAGCTCCTGCTCGAGGAAAACTAGGATAAAAGGATATAAGTTCTCTATATGAAACAAACAAAAATCCATCTGTTTGGATGACTTCGTAACAATTCAAATGATCGCTACTATTTTCCTAACTTTCAAAAAAATCGCTAATATAGGTACAACTCTGATCTTTCTGACATGGAACCTCTCGTAAGAAAAAATCAATCATTTTGTTCTCACTCTGAAAACGTTCCTCCAACTCCTCTAAATTGTGAGTCTTGAGCCACTCTCTCACTTCATCCATATTTTCTGGAAGCACTATTACGCACAATGAAGCACAAAAAACACAACACAACACAAAAACTGAACTTCTATTATTATCACTAGCGTCGGATAACCACAGATGCTGGATTTTAAGTGTAGCGTCGCGTCGGGTAACCGGGTACTGACTGTGGCCAAATTTTCCACTACTTTGAGTAATTTCGAGGCATCTTCAAGTTCAGGACTCAAGTATGACTCGTATATACCTGAAAGCCCTTTGGGGAGGGAAGCTTTTCTAATCTCAAGAATATATTCTTAATTGGCTAAGAGGACATTCTTACATTGAGAATACCAACTGCTTTCAAAATCTAAGTGGGAGATATTCTTAAAATTTAAGAATATTTCTCAAGTGGGAGGATTAAGAATATTTCCGTCTCAAATTAAGAATACTTTTTTTTCGGTGTCGTAAACTGTTGCCAATTGACGTCCTCAAAAAATTAATGTGGTAGGTTGATGAAATTCAATATGGCGGATCCAAGCCCTGGCGGACCGAACGAACGGAGCGGATACGCTACAGCGTATCCTTATAGTATCCACATCGTATCATCTCCGTATCATGCAAGAAAAACTCATTAAAAAAGAAAGATTAACATTTCACTTGTTGAAATTCGGATTCTACGTAAAATTTTGAGTTAAAAGGTCACAGAGTAATCGCAATAGTTTTTCTTGCAAACATTAAAAACTTTTAATAAATATAATACTTATCGATGACGTGCGCTGAAGGCGATTTCAAACGCATCGTCATTCAGTAGCAGTTCATAGGCTTTATCCGTCGACGATGCGTGTGAAGTCGCCTTCAGCCCACGTTATCGATAAGTATTATATTTTTTAGAAGTTTTTAATGTTGCAAGAAAAACTATTGCGATTACTCCGTGACCTTTTAACGCAAAATTTCACGTAGAATCCGAATTTTAACAAGTTAAATGTTCATCTTCCTTTTTTAATGAGTTTTTCTTGCATGATACGGAGAGGATACGATGTGGATACTATAAGGATACGCTGTAGCGTATCCGCTCCGTTCGTTCGGTCCGCCAGGGAGATGGTGACTAAAATTTCGAAATCGTCAGATTGATGCAAAATTTGGTTTTCGGGGATTTTTGAGGTCGCTGAACACGAATCCGAGGTCAGATTTTAAAAACTCACAATAGCGGATCCAATATGGCGCCGAGAGACCCTGAAAATCCAGCTAGGTTAAGAAACAATGAAAAGAATTGTCTTGGTGGTACATGTACGGGGGTTTTTCGGGTGGTTGAACACGAATCCGATGTCAGATTTCCAAAAATTCAAATGGCGGATTCAATATGGCAGCTAAAACCTCAAAATCGTAAAAATCTAATAAAAAGATCATCAGACTAATGTCAGATTTGGTTCGCGCAAAACTGATATCAATCAAATTCTGTTCATTGTTTCTTAACCCTCAAACGGCATACTAGTGCGAATTCGCACCAGCAATAATTTCAAAGCGCTGATATTTTTTCTATAACTATTTTTAATGTCTCTCCCCACTACCTCAAATATGGCCATACATCCACAAATACATGACGCGTAAACAGATATTCATCCGCCTGCGAGCATTCAAGTGAGGCACTGAAAAATTTTGTAAGTGGTGCAAATTCGCACTAGTGTGCCGTTAGAAGGTGCCAAGACGTGTTTTATGAAAAATTGTAAAACGTTGTTTCTGTGCCTGAAACCAGATCTTGCATAAAAAGGTAAGTTAATTTGTTCATAAATATGTCTATAAATAAAAAGAAATATTATAAACAATAATAAATAACATTTCATATACCAGTAAAGATATTGCATGAAAAGCACAAATCTTACAATTACTCACTATTGTTAGACTCTAAATTGATATGATAATATTTTTTCAACAATCTTTTCTTTATATTAAGAATGGCGGAAGGACGTCGTTACAATTTAGGAAGTTCTAGGACTGTTCTACAGGCACTAGCAGAGGAGTCTGAAGACGATGTGCGTCGATCACAGAGCTTCTGTCTGCGTTGACTGCATTGTTTTCAATGAATAATGTTCAATGATGTTTGTCATAAGAGTAATAGTTTCACAATGAAATAACGTTAATTTTTTCTAAAAATAGGTAATAAAACTTTGTTCTTTTCTCTAAACATTCTATGTACTTTCACTCTTTCCTAACAAACACTCACATCGCACATCACCACCCTGGCACAGTTCACTGATGAATTTTTTTACCAATCAGCCACATGAAGAGCTTCACAATGTCATAATAAAATTAATTCTTTCAAAATTTGACATAAAAAACACTCTTTTGCAATAATATGCTTGTATACTACAAAATTAACAATGTGTGCTGTCCTGCACCTGTGATATACTTCATACGAAAATACCGAAAATCTGACACATCAGGAAAATAGTTATATCATTTTATCGTATTGGCATATTTTTTCATGAAAGAACATCTAATTAAATGAAGAATCGCATTAGTTTCGTTTCAATACCTTTAATTTATTTAAATTATGTTGATTTGTTGAAAATGTATATTTTTCTAGAACACTTTTTTTTAATAACAATGTTGTTATGAGTTGATATAATTTTCGATAGATTTAAGCTGCCCCAACAGATTGGGTGATAAATTTTATCCCAAAATCATATACTTATACGCATATTTTGACAATTAATTTCATCTTAAAATATTCAGCTGAAATCACGAAATCCCAATTCGCACTAGTGTGCCGTTTACGTAGCTGAGTTGAAGTGTGCCGTTTGAGGGTTAACCTAGCTGGATTTTCAGGATCTCTCGGCACCATATTGGATCCGATATCGTGAATTTTTAAAATCTGACCTCGGATTTGTGTTCAGCGACCTCAAAAATCCCCGAACACCAAATTTTGCATCAATCTGAAGATTTCGAAATTTTAGTCGCCATCTTGGATCCGTCATATTGAATTTAAGGGTCGCCGTATTGAAATTTTCGAAAAAGCCACCCGAGTCCATAAAGTGGGGTCAAAAAGAAACATTTTAAGCTATCGATGACTAAAATCCATCCCTATAAATGTTGGGTACAGCTCTGTTTGGTTTGACAAAAGAACGTCCCACATATATATGCAAAAGTCACACCTGCTCAGGAACCTGTACAGGATCCTTCATAGATACTTTTTGCAAATGTGTCCCACTTGCACAGGAACCTGTACAGGATCGTCCCTAGGGAATTTTTTGCAGTAACATTCACGATAATACAGGAACCAGTACAGGTATTTGAATAGCCAGGTTCCTGTACAGGAACGTGCACAAGTTCCCTCGTAGGATCCGCGGCAGGAACCGGCGTACCAGAAACCTGCGTACGTTCCTGTACAGGAACCTCCAAAGGAACCTGTCAGGTTCCTGCACAGGTTCCTATGCAGGGATTTTCAGCTGGGACGCACAAACCCACAAACAAATAATTGTTCTCGTCGCTTATTACCAGCCTGACATAATCAGCACACTGGTCTCTCTCTTTTCCTATTTTCCATACTACCCTCGCCTATTGCTCCGGACTATCGAATTTAATAATCAATAATGAATATGTTTTGTTATATTGTCAAATTTTGAATAATATACGTCCCTTTATATGCGTTTTTATGGCGAACACTGGGATTAACAAATTTTTTTTTTCAATTGATTCATATGAAGCTGAAAAAAATAAAATGGAAAATATTTATGTTCAGAAGCTTAAGCTTTTTTCTTCTTCTTTAAATATTTTTAGTCTTACGGGGATAACATGATAAATATTTTGTTCAGTGTATCAAGAAATTCTTACTCCATATCCACTGTATACATTTAACGTAATTTCATGTGTTCTTTTTCTATTTTATATAATTGAATAATGGAAAAGGTGTATTTTATGTTCTAGAGTCATTTTAGAAACATTGTTTGGCCTCATATTGTTCATAAACTTAATTATTTTAAATTTGTAAATATTTGTCTATTAGTATAATGCAATTTTAAAGCGTGCCGCGTGCAGCGCCGCTCTGGTGAGGAAATCTTGCACATAAAAACTATAATCACTAAGGAACCGCCATTTTTTTAGTCGGATAGGGCTGGTTCCGGCCGAACAACCTTCACCACTTGAGTCAAGCGCACAACTTTCTTCACTTTCTCCACCAGGTGCCTCTACCTGCTCGACCTTAATTCCGGTTCGGTAAATTCACATAAGCTCTATTCCTACATGCGCTATTTTTCCCGTCCAGTTTTTTCCTCTACTACCCGGTAAGAAGGTGTGGATTGAATTGAATAGAAACGTTTCTATCCAAATGAATGTAGTTTTTGAAAATATCGTTTGAATGCAGAACAGCGCCGCAGCACGAATAAAATTGATAAAAATGAAAGCACTCGTGAGACAGAACATAACGGAATTAAAGTGTGAACGAAAAAGTGAACATGAAAAGAAAGCGATAAGAATGAAAGCACTTCTTACGACGGAACAAAACGGAATTAAAGTGTGAACAAAAAGGGAATGATTCAAATGGAATTGACTTGAATTAATTTGCATACAAAATGTATAAATCGCTGAACTAGACACAGGGGCGTTCATAGATACAAGATTATATAAATAATGTAATAATATACACTGCCGTGCGAAAATTTCCTGACATCTGTTTTTCAATAGCTTGAAAAAGAACTCTAGTTTTAATAATATTAAACTGTAAATTTTCTTCCAATTATTGCACGATAGCTGATGAAGTTATGAGAATAATAAGCATAAATTAAAGGCAGTCTGTTAATTTCATTGTAAGTTATTTGAAAAAAATAACTTCAAATTTTAATGTTTCCGAAAAATATCAACGAGTCCAAAAATAACAAAAAAATTTTCATGTTTTTTGGCTAAATTTTAAGATAATTTTCTACACTAATGTAGAATATGTATCATGAATTGAGGTTCATATCGCACGCATGTTATGATTATCATAACGAGCGTGCGATATCGCATGCACATTGTAATTTTTCATTAGAAATAATAAAATCATGAATAATAATAAATAATAATAAGAGAATAATAAAATATTCATATAAATATAAAATTATTTATATAAATATTTTATTATTAAGTAATGAAAGAAGAATAAAGAAATTATTTAAAAATTTTATTCTGAGAACTAATAACAAAAGGTGATTGCATTTTCGAAAAGTTGGTCGACATTCTTTAAAGAAGATTTTTCAATAAATACAGTACTTATAAACAAATTTTTTTGTAAAATATGTTTTGGAAAGTTTGAACCAAGACAAGTCGACTTTTTTCCGCTTACACTATTTTTTTGTAGAATTTATCGTTCTCAAATTATTATAGTGCTATGAACAATTATATTTGCATTAAAATTGACATATTTGCAAAGAGATATCTCGCAGCACTTATCTGACTTAAAATATTCGAAAAAAGGCAAATTGATTTTCAAGACACGTACTAAAGAAGAAAAAAAAAATCCGATCGAAATGAAACTTTTTTTCATGAACAAGTTTAAAACCCGGTATTTTTAACAACAATATATAAATATTGCACGATTAGTTGTTGAAAACCTTTTTCTTAAATTTGTATATTAACCAGTTTTTTTTCGATTGATTTTTTTTTTCATTCTGTGTATGTGTTTTGAAAATCAATTTGCCTTTTTTCAATTTTTTTACTGATATATCTATCTGCAAATATGTAAGTTTTAGTGCAAACTGAATTATTTATAACGCTAAAACTGGAGAATGGTTAATTGTACAAAATAAGTGTAAACGGAAAAAAGTCTTGCCTTGGTACAAGCTTTCCAAAACGTATTTGTAAATTTTTTCTTCTTAATAAATGCTGTATTTGTTTTAAAAAACTTATTCAAACAATGAACTACCAACAAACATAGAATGCTAATTAAAAGGCGAACTCCTTTCTTGTAATGCAGCTTACATGCCTTAGATTGTCAACATGTCAGCTGGTGTTGTGTACGGGTGGGGGAAACGTTCAACTTCGTTGGTCAAACAGCCTCCCATCTGCCACCATTTAACTACCTATTAATTTTGTTAAGCGCGCGCTACATTCAAATTCGTAAACGCACTTAGTAATATATCCTTATCACAAAAGATAATAATTCTAATAATATACAAATCTTCTTTATACTGATGTATGTATTACATAATATAATATTATGATATAATAATTACTCATTATTATATAATAATAGAAGTTCAGATTCCATTTAATTAATACTTTTGAGCTTTCATGTGCCCATATGAAAGTTCTCAAAAAGGGTCTTGCAGCCTATTAATATGTTCATTAAGTATTATTAAAACATTGAAAAAACTATTTTCTAAATTGAAACCAAATTTTTAAAGAAACAGTTATTTGTGATACAAGTGCGTATTACACGCTATTTTTTGCAACGCCCACCCGAAAAAGTTGTTAGAAGGTGATAACGAAAAATACTAATTTTATATTGCATAGAGTGCAAAAAAATGTTTGAAAAAAAATTTTGTGAAAATAAATTTTTGAAAAAAAAATCTTGTGAAAAAAATGTTTGAAAAAAAAATCTTGTGAAAACATTTTGTTGAAACACAAATTTTGAAAAAAAATGTGAAAAAAAATTTTTGAACAAAAAATTTGTTGGAAAAAAAATTATTAAAAAAAATTTGTTGGAAAAAAAATTATTAAAAAAAATGTTGGCGTTTGTGCTCTTTTGTCAGGGGGGGGGGGGCTACGAAACCCTAAACAGTCAATAATATATACTATTAATATTGTTTTCTGTATGATGCCTTCACACGTGCGTTGTATTTTGCACGCATTTCGTGAAGGCATATATGATAGCGAAATGCGTGTCATAACGCTCGCAGCTACGTGACTATCATCCCGTGATGGTGAAATGAACCCTCTCACGCACGCACAGCATGATAATCACACAATGCGGGTGATGTGAGACGCACGATTGTTATCTGGGTTAGCATTAAACATCATAATGTTTTACAAAAATTGATGATGGCTTCTTCTTATGTAGCAAAACAGAAGAAAGAGAAGAAACTGAAAAAGTCATCGACGACCTGACAAAAGATAAAGGATCACCTGAAAATATGAGAAAGGTATCGGTATTACCTTTAAAAAGAAAGACTCCTTTAGAAGCGCTGGTTTTTATATTGGATGACCGTTTAACAGAATCGATCTACACTCGTCTGCGATTAGAGTCTAAGGTATCTGGCGCAGATATATGGCCTTCATATAATGAAGTCAGGAAAGCAAAATTAGAACTTAGACCTCCAAAACAATTTATTTTTATTGATGATTGTGTGGCTCATGTTCAACTTCAAGCTCTCTTAAATCAAACGGCTGAACGAATAGTTCGGATGCAAGAAAAAGTTGTATTACATGCTATGGATGCAGCAGAATGTCTTGAATTGAATGTAACTCTTACATTTTCTTGAAGGTTTGCCTGGAGCTCAGGCCATTCCGCTTATAACCAGCGATATGATAATAATCAAGAGGAACGGGAAAATTATGAAAACTTATTTGCGACTTCACTCATTCCTTTACGCTTAAGTTCTGAACACGGCGTTATATTATGGAACAATAGAAGCTCTCAATCACCTCGATTTTGTCGTCCCATTCAGCATTTCACTTTGGTTGATGGTAAAGTATTAAGTATAATAAAAAATACAAACTCAATGCAATCATGTCCTATTCGTCATGCAACACCAAAAAATTGCAATAATTTGTCTAACAGAGATTCTGGAATTTTCACTGCACACCCGAAATCTTTATGTTATGGTATCTCTCCCCTTCGCGCATGGATTAGATTCCTTGATTGCTGCTTACATATTTCTTACAGATTAACAATCAAGAAGTGGCAAGTAAGGGGCAAAGAAAATAAAAATAAAATGAATGAAGGAAAAAAGTACATACAGAACATTATGTGGGAAAAATTTTGATTGCTGGTTGATAAGCCGAAATCAGGAGGCAGTGGCAATACGAAAAACGGAAACACTGCTCGTAGGGCATTCAGTAAACCAAAACTTTTCGCTAACTGTCTGGATTTTAATGAACACCTTGTTGAGAATTTCCAAACAATTTTAATTACCTTGTCGTGTCAATTTCCCATTGATGCAACTGCATTTGAAGAAAAATGTATTTCCACTGCCAAAATTTATGTTTTGCATTAAAATTGGTACCCCATGTCCTCTAAAGTCCACAAGATACTAATTCATGATGGAGAAATACTCAGCAACACTGTGTTGCCGGTAGGAATGCTAGAGGAAGAAGCTTCTGAAAGTAAAAACAAAGATTATAGGATGGACAGACGCAATAATAGCAGAAAGAATAGCCGATCAAACAATTTTGAAGATTTATTCAACTGGTCAATGGATTCATCAGATCCGATTGCTTCCACAATGAGTATAAAATCTCGAATATCTTATAAGAAGCAGTTGGTTCTCCCGAAAGCAGTACAAGATTTAGTCGTTATTCCAAATGAAAGTACTAATGTCAGCCATGCAGATTTAGAAGCGGAGTCAGATACTGAAGATGAATCACTCAATGAATGTGAAGAGCTTAATCTTCCTAGAAATTATTCAGATAACCTAGAACTTTCAGATGAAGACTAGTAAGCAAATGTATCTACTCTGGCCATTCGCTGTGTGAGAGGTAAGGGAACTCGCAATAATCCAGCACCCCGTATTGTGAGAGGCAAGGGGCCGTGCAATAATCCAGCACCACATTTTGTAAGAGTTTAAATTTTGATTTTTGTAACTACATATTCATAAGCAGCGACCCCAAAAACCCTCGAGTAACCACTTTTAGCTGAATCCGCCAACACTTTGAAATCTCTGCCGCCATATTGAGTTCGCCAATTTGAATTTTGAATTTTTGACTATATATTCATAATCAGCGACCTCAAAAACCCCCGAATAACTATTTTTAGCCAATTCCATAGACTTCAAAATTTCCGGCATCATATTGAGTCCGCCATTTTGAATTTGGAATGTTTGACTACATATTTGTAATCAGCGACCCAAAAAACCCCCGAGTAACTATTTTTAGTCGATTCCATATATTTTTCTAAATCTTCGCCGCCATTTTGAATTTTGAATTTTTGACTGCATATTCGTAATCAGCTACCCCAAAAACCCTCAAGTAACTATTTTCAGCCAATCCCGTACATTTTTCAAAATCTTCGCAGCCATATTGAATTTTGAATTTTTGACTGCATATTCGTAATCAGCGACCCCAAAAACCCCCGAGTAACTAATTGTAGTCGATTCCATATATTTTTCTAAATCTTAGCCGCCATATTGAGTCCGCCATTTTGAATTTTTGACTGCATGTTCGTAATCAGCGACCCCAAAAACCCCGAGTAACTGTTTTCAGTCAATTCCATATATGTCCCTGCTAAAAATGCCGGACAAATTTCGGACAAATTCCGGATTCGGGAATTTGTCCGAAATTGTCCGTTACGTGGTCCAGTTTTTGTCCTCCGGATTCTATCCGGTCGTGTCCGAAATTTGTCCGGTCGAAGCTTCGACCGGATAAAGTTGAAGCTTCGACCGGACAAATTTCGGACACGGGCCGAATAAATGTTATATAACAAGGTTATATAAGCAGTTTACATTCGAGAAATGCATTCTTCATTTTTTTGATGCTCACAAACCTATTTTTATAGCTAAACTTAACACTAATGCATATAACGCACTTTACTAACGCAGAATATCGCACGCTGAGTATATCGGTCGAAACGGTCCTTATATACTAACCAAGAAAATTTTCAGCGCTTGTGAGAAACGACCAGAATTGTGTCCGGTCAAGTCCGTCCTTTGTACGGTCGGCATGATGCGATAAATCCGGATTGTGTCCGGTCGAGTACGTGTTTTGTACGGTCTGAAGGACGCGATTAATCCGGATTGTAACCGTTCATGTCCGTGTTTTGTAGGATCTGTGGGATGTGATGAATCCGGATTGTGTCCGGTCATGACCGTGTATTATATGGTCTGACGGATGCAATTTGTCCGATTTTTGCCCGGTCGTGTTCGGCCATGTCCATGTTTTGTGCGGTCTGGCGGATGCGATTAATCCGGTTAAGTCCGAAATTTGTACGATTTTTAAGAATGCGATTAATCCGGATCTCTTCCGGTTAAATCCGAAATTCGTCCTTTCTGACAAATGCGAATAATTTATATCTTATTCGTCTTTGCCCAATATTTGTCTAGTTATTCGCGAAAGCAATACACCCTGATCTTATCCGGTATAGCAAACTGGACTAAAAAAATGAAATTCGATACAGTTATAGAGAACAGTAAAACAAAAACTATTTGAATCAATTATTATCATTCCCGTCCACTGATCCTTCTTCCTCATCATCGTCAATTCCATCATCATTCCCATAAACTCCTTTTTTTCACATCATCGTCAATTCTATCAACATTCCGATCAACTGCTCCTTCTTCCACATCGTCATCAAATCTTTCATCATTTCCATCGACTGCTTCTTCTTTCCAAGAGAGCTGTAGATTCACTTTCATGAAGAAATTCATTTGCTATCGGAACCATATAGTTATCCTCGTCCTTGTTCAAAAGCTCATTAGCTTTCTCATCATTTTCCGTGTTACTATTCACGTCTTTATCGGAATTCTCATTATTTTTGTTTGTTTTCGAAGTTTCATTAAGGCTTTTGTGGGTTTTTTTTCTGACGACCTACCCAAAAACGGAAGCAAAATGTTTAATTTTTTTCGATACGCCCTACTATGCAGTAGTTTTTTCCGTTTTTACTTGAATGTCACCAAATTACAACTTAAACCTGCGGATACATTTTATATAGAATCGGACTGCTTCCGGAGTCAATGTTTTTGACCGGATTAATTTCGGATTTTAGCGAACGATTTTCCGATTTCATTTGCATTTCACGATATTACAACTTAAACCAGCGGATTAATTTTGAATAGAATCGGACTGTTTCCGGATTCGATGTTTTGGACTAGACGAATATCGAATTTAAGCGGATGATTTTCCGTTTTCACTTCAATTTCACTGAATAACAACTAAAACCTGCGGATTAATTTCGGATAGAATCGGACTATTTCCGGGGTTGATGTTTTAAACCGGACAAATTTCGGATTTAATCGAACGAGTTTCCGTTTTCACTTGAATTTCACCAAATTACAACTTAAATCTGCGGACTAATTTTGAATAGAATCGGACTGCTTCCGGAGTCCATGTTTTTGACCGGAAGAATTTCAGATTTATGCGGACAATTTTCCGTTTTCACTTTAACTTCACTGAATGACAACTAAAACCTGCGGATTAATTTCGGATAGAATCGGACTATTTTCATAGTTGATGTTTTAGACCGGACAGATTTCGTATTTAGTCGGACGATTTTCCGTTTTCACTTTAATTCCACCGAATGACAACTTGAACATGTGGATTAATTTCCGATAGAATCGGACTGCTTCCGGTGTACATGTTTTTGACCATAAGAATTTCGGATTTAAGCGGACGATTTTCCGTTTTCACTTTAATTTCACTGAATGAAAACTAAAACCTGCGGATTAATTTCGGATAGAATTGAACTATTTTCGGAGTTGATGTTTTAGACCGGAAAGATTTCGTATTTAGTCGCACGATTTTCCGTTTTCACTTTAATTTCACCGAATGACAATTTGAACCTGTGGATTAATTTCGGATAGAATCGGACTGCTTCCGGTGTACATGTTTTTGACCATAAGAATTTCGGATTTAAGCGGACGATTTTCCTTTTTCACTTCAATTTCACCGAATGAAAACTAAAACCTGCGGATTAATTTCGGATAGAATCGGACTATTTTCGGAGTTGATGTTTTAGACCGGACAGATTTCGGATTTAATCAGACGATTTTCCGTGTTCACTTTAATTTCGCCGAATGACAACTTGAACCTGCGGATTAATTTCGGATAGAATTGGACTATTTTCGGAGTTGATGTTTTCGACCGGACAGATTTCGGATTTAATCAGACGATTTTCCGTTTTTACTTTCCCAGATAACATTCTGTTAGCACACTGATGGCGTATATGCACGCAGATCTGCGGATCGACGCGCAGATTATGCTCTCACCTGATGAGACATATGCGTCATCATATGCCTGGCATATGTCTAGCAGAATCTGACGCATAATCTGCTACGCATATCGCTTGCAGATCCGACACATATCTACGACAAAAATATAAACACTACTTCTAATTTGAATTTTTTTGCATTTTGAGAGAATTGTCAATGCTCAAAAATGCGAAATTCCAATTCGCACTAGTGTGGACTTTATGTATACGCAGATGTAGTGTGGACTCTACGGGTTAAAATGAGAACAAAAAGGAATATCATGAATATCATGTTGGTTCGCCGGTACATTTGCACGCATGCGTGCACATGTACCGGCGAACCATACGTCTTGAATTACGATTTCATGGGAAAAAACCGCAATTCCAAGATTTTTTGAAAATAGTGAAATCTTTCGATGTAATGAAAGTTGTCAAGAAAATCACTGCACAAAACATAACCCAATTTTATCATTATTAAGAAATTTGACTATGTCACGCGTTTGTATGTTGCGCTGGATTTTCACGCCGTGCGACCTGTATGTAACAAAGGAAAATAGTGACCTTGACTTTTAATCCGTGTTATCTAACCATGCAGCACAAAATGATGCAAATAATTGCGAAAACGACGCGACTCACTTGCGAGCTTGATGAAATTCGCAAACTGGACATTTGCCGGCATGCGCGCGCATTCCTCGAGAAATGGTTCCCGCGAATTTTAAAAGACTATAATTTTCAAAGAAATCTTCATTTGAGTAGACTAATTAATTTTTTGCAATATCCCTGGCGGACCGAACGAACGGAGCGGATACGCTACAGCGTATCCTTATAGTATCCACATCGTATCCTCTCCGTATCATGCAAGAGAAACTCATTAAAAAAGAAAGATGAACATTTCTCTTGTTGAAATTCGGATTCTACGTGAAATTTTACGTTAAAAGGTCACACAGTAATCGCAATAGTTTTTCTTGCAACATTAAAAACTTTAAAAAAATATAATACTTATCGATAACGTGGGCTGAAGGCGACTTCAAACGCATCGTCGACGAATAACGCCTATGAAGTACTACTGAATGACGATGCGTTTGAAGTCGCCTTCAACGCACGTCATCGATAAGTATTATATTTATTAAAAGTTTTTAATGTTGCAAGAAAAACTATTGCGATTACTGTGTGACCTTTTAACTCAAAATTTCACGTAGAATCCGAATTTCAACAAGTGAAATGTTAATCTTTCTTTTTTAATGAGTTTTTCTTGTATAATACGGAGAGGATACGATGTGAATACTATAAGGATACGCTGTAGCGTATCCGCTCCGTTCGTTCGGTCCGCCAGGGATTGATGTTGATTTGACGAACTTCATTAATTTATTTTTATAATATTCAATACATTCAGGATGGCCTGGAAACATGGAGGAGATAAATATTTTTTTTAACAAGGTTGTGTATAAATACCGGTACCGACAAAGAAAATGCGCGATATAACTTTAAGAATAACAAAAATTTGGATATATTTTAAAAATTAATTTTGCCAGAAAAAAAAAATAAAGATGGAAATCCTAATTTTGGAAATTTTGACAATTTTTCGAAATAAAGTAAATTTTTGGATACTTTATATTTTTTTACATTTCCGGAAAAAGAACGATACTTAAAGTTTTCAATTTTCCAACATTTCAAAAGTTTCAAAAAAATCCCAAAATTTTTTCAATATTTCCAAAAATCCACAAAATTAAAAAAAAATTATTTAAAAAATTTCAATATTGTTTTAAAAATGGTTTATATAACTTTCCAATAACAATTAATTTTATAAGTAATAACTATAGAAAAATTAAATATTATTAGAAAGAATTCTGCCCTCATAGTGATTGCAGACTCTGCGTCACATTCTCACGGTATTGTGTGATGCAGAGTGTGTTGGCAAAATGTGACTCATAGCGCTCGCAGATGTGTGCTCGACAGTCCATGCTGGCGAGATGAGTGCGTTATTGCACGCAGAACCTGACAATCACAATCTGCGGGTGATCTGCGTCGCACAATTGTTATCTGGGTTAATTCCACCGAATGACAACTTGAACCTGCGGAATAATTTCGGATAGAATCGGACTGCTTCCGGAGTACATGTTTTTGATCGGAAGAATTTCGGATTTAAGCGGACGATTTTCCGTTTTCACTTTAATTTCACTGAATGACAACTAAAACCTGCGGATTAATTTCAGATAGAATTGGACTACTTTTGGATTTGATTTTTTATACCGGACAGATTTCGGATTTAATCAGATGATTTTCCGGTTTTACTTCAACAAAAATAATTCCAGGTACTGAGTTCCAGACTAATTTCGGATCAAGTCGAACTCTTTCGGGAGTGAAAGTTTACGTTCGGATAAATTTCGGATTAGACCGGACTATTTTCCATTTTTAGTATAACGAAAATAATTTCAGGTTTTGAATTCCGGACTGATTTTGGATCAAATCGGACTCATTCCGGAGTTGAAATGTATGGTCCGGACAGACTCCGGACATAATCAGACAAATTTCTGACTGATTTCGCACAGTTTTCGGATTGGATCGGACATATTTCGGAAAAAAATCGTGAATCGGATTGATTTCGGATAAATTCGGACCAATTTCAGAATCCGAAATTTTTAGCAGGGGTATTTTTCAAAATCTTCGCCGCCATATTGAGTACGCCATTTTGAATTTTGAATTTTTGACTGCATATTCGTAATCAGCGACCCCAAAAACCCCCGAGTATCTATTTTTAGCCGAATCCGTAGACTTTCTGAATTTTGGCCAAAATTTCGGACGCCTGGCCCATAGTGGGGCGCCCGAATGTTAGATCTCGTGCTTTGAGCTCGGAATTGAGTTACGTCGCGCTTCGCGCTCGGATTTTTATTCTTTGTACTCGGAATGCTGAAATGAAACTTGAGCAAAAACAGCTCTTTTATAGATCGCAGTTTTTTTATGCATCTGCATACTCTGAATTTTCTACGCATTTGAGTGTAGTTGAAGATTACCCACATAGCACACTCCCAGAAAAATCCAGGTCTGTCCCAGGTTTAGGCCTATGCTTTTCCCGAAAAAACCTGGGACAGACCTGGTTTTTTCGGGAATTGTGCTATGTGTTTTAAATTGCTTAAAGCTCTGTAAGCTTTGAGGTACACATCCCCACCGTGACGCTCGCGCTCGATTTTTGACAGAAATTTTTTAATGTATATTTATTTTCTGAGACACCTCCTATAAAAAGTAGCAATCTTTCCTTCAGACTACCTTCCCTATCTCCCGATGTTATGCTAAAAATAGGAATTTTTTCATAGCGTTTTTTGATCAATAAAACACGTAATCCCCCTTTATCTACACTTTTCACGCATCTAGCGTCTTTTGGCGTACTAGTGGAATTTACGATTTTTGCATATCAATTTCGATAAACCGTAATAGCACGGAACGTTCCAGGGAGGTGTAAAATGTCCGCCGCTTGGGAACGTTCCAAGAACGTTCCAGTGGAACGTTCCAAACATAAATTAACGTTATTGTTATTATTATCAATAAAAAACGCGTAAAACGTAAGTGATAGGTCAAAATCGATGTCAATTTATGATACTATCTCTTACGGTTTACGAGATAATTGTTGTTAAAAAAAACAATAATGGAAGGTTCCCCTCAGGTCCCAGTGGAACGTTCCCAAGGGCGGACATTTTACACGTTCCGGGAACGTTCCCGGAATGTTCCGTGCTATAAGGGAATAAATTAAAAACGAAAAATTCTGTCGAAAAATGGTTCACAGAAATTTTGTAGGCATTTTTAAAAACTGAAATTTCTTCAAAAACTTTTACCCATATTTCGCGTTCTTTGAGTCAAAAATCGAATTTTTGATTTTTTGCATGGTATTTTCGCTAAATAAAACCAAAATGACAACCCAGCTAACCTGTTACCATCCTGAAAGGTTCCTGAATGATCACATGTTATCAGAGGAATTGTTACTTGTATGTCAGTCTCCTAGCAGGTAACGGCATAATCGCCGTAGTTTACTAGGGAGGCTTGTTTGCAACCGTTCCCTGTCAGACTAGTAACATGGTGGTAACAGCCGGCAGCGATCTTACCGGACGAAAAACTTCGTGCGCATGCGCAAGTAATAGGCATTCATTGGCGCTGTGAGTTCCCGCACAATTTAAAAGTGCAAACGTAAATAGCTTTTACCTTGATTTTGGAAAATTTTGTTTATATTTTTGCTTGTAGCGCATACGTTTCTTAAACTATAATTAACGATGAAACTATCAAAAATTACACATAAAAATTACTACAAGCATTGTATGACTAATTAATTTTGTAGGATTTAAGGGGAGAATTTTTTTAATAACTAAATAGTGAAGAAAACAACAAAATATTACAAAAAACTTGATTTTTATTTCATAAAATTAACTTTTAAGAAATTTCACGTGAAACCATCTAAAGAATGTTATTTATTATTAGTAACTTCTATTAAGCGTTGATGATTTTAATATTATTACGATGAAGCTTTTTAAGTATTTACAATCAGACGCAGTTTTAAAGAAATATTTTTCGAAAAGATTCAAAAACTTGTTGTATTTTTTAAAAACACAGTTTGAAACTAAATTAGAAAAAAATCTATTTTTAATTAAAAAATTTTTTTATGGATAGCTTACAATGTGCTCTAAAATTCCCTTGAATATAAAAATGGGATCTCCCTTACTTTTCGAGAAATAATTAAAAGCGTAGAGCTCAGACTCACGGGTGTTGGGCACGCCATGTCATGGCGTACGTTCTTAAATATTTGTCGAAAACTAAGTAATTAACATGAGCTTTTAAATGGGAAAAGCTCGATTTTCAAAAAAATTGAAAAAAGAAGTACTTGTTATACATTTTTTGTCAATTAAAGTATTGTCACCTCTTGAGGAGTATTTAAGGAATAATTTCCACCCAATAGCTTTTAATTTTGACACACCTGAACCCCTTTAATTGTGCCCGGAAAATGCCAAAAAAATGCAAAATAGCAGTTTTCTATCAAATTCAGGCTAAAGACGGTATTAAAAAAAAAAATTCAACATGAATTATTTTTAATCGATAAGTGACGAGTTTTAAATTATATTTTAAATGATTTTAAATTGTTTAAACAATTAGTATATGTTTAAACAATTTTGTTCCCTCTGTAAATCGTGAAAAGTTATTATCTTTCAGAATAAATCGTACAAAGTTGATGAATGTCAAGAGTAGTAGTTCTTGTTTAACTTATTTGGTAATTATTTAAACAATTTTCATTTGTTTAAACAATTTTTCTCCCTAAAACTGTAAAAAGTTATTATTTGCTGAAAATAATGGCACGATTAAAGAATGTTGAAAGCAATACATTTTTGAAGGATGTTTGGTAATTATTTAAACAATTTTGACTTGTCTAAACAATTTTTTCCCCCTGTAAAGCGTTAAAAATTATTACTTTCTGGAATTATTGACACAATTAAAGCAATTTAAGAGTAATATTTTTTTTCTACAGAATATTTAGTAATTTTTTAAATAATTTTTATTTGTTTAAAAAATTTGTTCTCTGCAAATCGAGAACATCTATTCTTTTCAGCAATTAATGACACAATTATCGAATTTCGGGTAATAAGCATCAACAAACATTTTTAAAGAAACAAAAACTGTTAAAAAAAATAAAAATTATTTTAAAAATTGCTCAAGATTCTGTAGAAAAAAAATATGAATCTTAAATTGCTTTAATTGTGTCATTAATTCCAGAAAGTAATAATTTTTTACGCTTTACAGGGGGGAAAAATTGTTTAAGCAAATCAAGATTGTTTAAATAATTACCAAACATCCTTCAAAAATGTATTGCTTCCAACATTCTTTAATTGTGTCATTATGTCCCTTTCCAACATTTTTGCAAAAGTATTCATAATTATAATTCCGAAACGAGATATATATTTTGAGGCTAAGCTGTCATTGCACGTTGCGTTTCCAAACATCACTTTGTTACAAGCATGTGATTACAATGGCGGGATAATGTTACCTGCTTCGCTTGTAATTTGTTACTACTTTGAATGGGAAATATATTGTCACTGGGTGACCAGCAGGGAAGTCACCAGTGACTGGTTTTCTGAATCTTGTTACAATTATGTGACTATTCGGACTAGTAACTGTGTTAGCTGGGAAGTTCTATCCAAAAATGCCGTAACAAATTTTGAAGGACTTTTTAAAAGCCGCAATTCCCCAGTGGAACGGTTTTTCGTATCTAAAATATCAAATTTTATTTAAAAATGGTATAGGAAAAAATTATAGGTCTTTTAAAATGGTATAATTATTCCTCCAAAACTTTTTACATATCTGTCGTCGTTTGGCTGAAAATTAGAATTTTCGATTTTTGCACAGAATTTTCGATGGATAAAACCATAACCGTCGGTCAAAGAATGCTGGTTAAAGAATTTGTTCTTTATTTTAGGACGTAAGTTATTGTGTCTACGGATACAGTTCGGCAGACAGACCGGCAGATAAACGACACCATCGCCAAAACATGATTTTTGGCTTCAAGGGTATCAAAACGTGGAAATCCGTTGAAAAACTGACGTGAGAAATTTCGGACGAATCTAATACTTTCTCATTGTCAAATGATGAGAAAGTAAAAAAATAGAGAAATAAATTCTTTTAAATAACATTAATGTAGGTTACATTTTCCTAAGATTTAATGTGAAATGATGTTGCATTTTCAACAAAAGAGTTGTGTTTCTTAGCTACTAAGTCAGAGGTTTTAAAAAACATTCGTCTTTTTTAAAACAAAAAAAAAAGAATTTGAATTTTCAAGCAAAAGAGGGATGACTTTTCTACCAACAGATAAATTTTTAAACGAGAAGGATAAATTCTCTGTTCAAAAAGTCGAATTTTCAACTAAAAAAGATGGCTTTCTAAAAAAATAGTCAATTTTTCACAATATAGTCGAATTTTCATCAAAATGATTGAATTTTCCAACGAATAAAATAGAATTTTCAAACAAAAAAGAAGAATTCTGAATCCAAACTATAATTGTAGACTTTTCAAATAAAAAAAAAATTGAATTTGATGAAAAAAATTTTTCATGTGAAAAACAAACAAGACGTGTCTTATATTTTGCCTTGGGGAACAATAGATTGGAGCCTCAAACAATAGGGTCATCCACAAAAATTTTGTTTGCCTTATAGTTGAGTTTTTTATAAAATTTGACTCCCAAAGAATTAAAATGTGAAATTTAAACTTAATTTCGTTTGTTTAATAATTTATAATAATTTATTAAAAAGTGATAAAATATCCACCGTCAATGTCGATTTATAAAAAAAGCATGCGGCGCCCTCACGGCT
Source organism: Andricus quercusramuli (assembly GCA_932178445.1). Taxonomy (NCBI): domain Eukaryota; kingdom Metazoa; phylum Arthropoda; class Insecta; order Hymenoptera; family Cynipidae; genus Andricus; species Andricus quercusramuli. The sequence continues at coordinate 7,382 of CAKNXH010063515.1, read as the reverse complement.
TGAAGCACGTGGTGTGACGTCACCAGCCGCCAAAACCGAAGAAAATACATGGTCAGTTTGATAAAAACAATCGAAATAAATAATTATCAACGTTTTTTGGCAAAAAGAGTTTATTTTTATGAAGTATCAATATGCCTAGATACGTTAAAGCCAGTTTGGATAATTTGCCAAAAGTGAGTACACTTATGACTAGCGATTTCTTCGCGAAGTGCTACAGTTTCAAGGTTGCTGTCACTCGAGGAGTGAAAGCGAAAAAGTAAGTAAATGGCATAAATGACGATAACTTTTTGGAATACTTATTTTTATTCATTTAATTTATTAGTTTAGAATGATAATTGCTTCAGGCGAATCGTAACATACAATCATACATGCAATATTGAATTCAGAAAACCTAACCTCACTTTTTTATAGTTGCTTTTATAAATACTTTCACGAATACTTTTTTAAAATTGTTATAAAATTCATAATTATAAGATTTATAATTACTTTTATAAATATTTTATTTTATAATACTTGTTGCGTGAATAAACTATTTGATTTCGCGAGGTTATACCTCACATACATCCCGGCACCCCATATATAAACCATATATAAACCGTTGAACATCAGTCAATTACGAACTTTGTGTTATCAAAAAAGCATATTTTAAACATATTTTTCTATTCGAAATAGACAAATTTACTTGTAGCGTTGAAATGATCTTCTCAACATATACTGTTGGCGTTAAAGATGCGGTAGGGCACATGTGACGACGAACAATTTTGTACCATTTTTTTCATTCCTCACCTTTGTGTATAGATATAAATAATTTTCCTGGATTTTTGACAGACGTTTTCTTGCATTGAGGCACAAAACACCAATGGTAGCGCTGATTTTGTGCATTTTTATGGAAAAAACGTGAATTGCCCGGCTTATGTACAAGTGTTTGGCGGCTAGCTACGTCACAAATATAAATTCAAAAAAAAGTTTTTTTCACACTATGCTGGTATTATTAGTGATTTTAGAGCATATACTTTAATATGCAAAAATAAAAAAAAATTAGTGGATGACCCTATTCCGTAACATCACCAGGGCCAGACTGCCCGATTTCATACATAAAATTGGTCTCTTGTATCTTGGAAAATAGAAATTTTTTATATATAAGCTATTTTGACACTACTTATCTTAATCAATAACTATAGCCCACATGTAAACTCGCAAATAATTATATATACTTAATTATAGGTATATTTCGATGTTTTTTAATCTAATGATTATAGCTTACAGCTGGGATAGCTTTAAAATATGCACAGATCTAACTTGCAGGGTGCCCACTTTCTGGAAAAACAGGGAAAACACAGGGATTTTTTTTATGAGGAAGTCACAGGGAAAACACAGGGAAAATCAACAACCGTTGCGCTTAGAGTTGTTTCTTAGCTCCATCTTCAGCCCGCAACAATAATTTTTAGAACTTAAGTAAGCCCCGAGCTCTTGGTTCAAAAAGAAACCAAGATGAATCAAAGATCAAGAAACTAAAGAAGAAATGAGATTCTTAACATGTTTACCCATCTAAAATAGCTTTGATTTGACTGAATGAGAAACGAAAGATTGTATGATTAAAAATTTGTTAATCTCTGTTCTGTACTATTATTCCTCCAGATGCCTTTTCTTCCTAAAATAATAACCGAAATTTTGTTTTCATCACTCAAAATATCTCGATTTACCATTAACATTGCGAAAAATGGGCTTTAAAAGAGACAGCAGGGTGCAGCCTTCCCCCTTGTTTTTTTTTAAATTCCCCTTTTTCCCCTATTTTCAAAAAATTTCCCCTTTTCCCCCTTTTCTCGAAAAATTCTCTGAAATTAGTAAGTGTACCCACTATTGAATAATAATTAAAGCAAGTATAGCACTTGAATAGATTATTGTTCATGAATAAGGAAGGTACCAATAACAATACAAAACATACAATACTTTTTGAATAAGTATTGGAAGGTGGAAACTTTATATGCATACTTGATTAAAAAATGGAATATTTTAAATTCATCAACTGCAATGTTAAATATTCTAACTTGAGCAAGTTTTAATTTGAGTTTAAGAGCACTGAAGAGCAGGGCGGAGTTAAATTCGAAAACAAATCAAATCGTTGAATTTGAGGGGAAAAAACTTGTGGGTTGGCATTCGACAAAAATGAAGAAACAAATTTTAATCAGTAAAATTTAACGATTTCAAATTCAAAATATTTCCTATTGGTTCAAAAATTATGACGAATTTGTTATATGTATTGCTTTTACTAGTGAACACTAATACAAAATTACGAAAAAATGAATTTTTTGCGCAGTAACAATTTGTTTGAAAATGTGGAGAAAACATGTTTCTTTTTTTGATTGAATCATATGCACACATTGAAAAAAAAGTTGAATATATCAAACCTGAAATTTATTCAGCTTGAACCGAGGAAACATTTTACCACTTTGCTCTCTAGGAGAAACATTTTGTCGTGCTTTAGGATTTTCGGGATTTCAGTTTTTGGGGATTTTGGAACGTTATATACACCACGGAAAAAATATTTCCCGCATTCATAAAAACTGATAACATGTTTCTTTGGGTCAAGGTGAAGAAATTTCAGGTTTGAATCAATCCAAAAAACATGTTTTTGTACATTTTCAAAAAATTGTGAAGGAGGCAAATTTGTTTTAATTCTTAAAATTTTTAATTGTAAATTTAAAAAAACAGAACAGAAGATATTAACCGATTTCAAAAAAAAATTTTATACTTGTTTTGGATGCTGGGCCACAAATTGTTATCCCTCAGCTCAAACGATTCGATTAATTTTAACATTTTTACTTCCCTGTACTGAAGAGTTTAGTTTTAAATTTACATTGAAAGTATTAGTTAGAGTAAGAAAGAAATGACAAATCCTGGAAATAAATATTTATGAGAACGATGTTAAAAATATCAAAATCGTGTATTCATCTAAATTTATTTTATTCTCGGATTTTTTTATATCACTGTGAATGGATTACCAACGACCTGAGTATATTAAATTTTCAAAAATAAATTCTTTAATGGCAGAAATCATTGAAAAATTATTGAAAATTATTTAAAAATATAACATTGCTTATAAAAAGATTGTTTTTTTCGACATATAAAAATAAATGTTTAATTTTTCCCTCATTTTCCCCTTTTTCGTGAGAAAATCGCCCTATTTCCCCTTTTTTGAGCTTCTTTTACGATGTGCACCTTGACACAGGGAAAACCAGTAAAAGACAGGGAAAATTCAGGGAAAAGAGGAAAAGGGAACTGGTGGGCACCCTGAACTTTACATCTTATAATTTATGTGAATAGTGTTGAAAAATGTGTATGCTATCAAGAAAGATTTGCATTAAAGATTACTCTCAAACACTAAAAAATTCACACAAAAAATGTCACTATGAACAATCGGCAAAAATTTCGATACCCATAACGACGGCCTTATTTGTTTCAAATACATTTCTTTAGTTTAAAGAAATGGTTTTTTGTTAAAATAGAGTTTTCCTTAATTTGAGATGATTTTCTTTATTTGGAAGTTTCTTTTGATTGAATAAGGAAATTATGTTAAAGAAACGCTTTCTTTAATTCAAGACAAACATTTTTCTGATATTTTCATAAATATTTACTTGTTTGTTGATTGCTGATGACGTGATATTGACATTTGATATTCTAATATTGCTATTTATGGTCCTTGATTCCAAAAACAAAAACAACGTAGCATTATTTAATTCGAAACTTTTTACTATAACTTAGATTTACAGAGAACATTTTTATTCTGAAATTTTACTGTCTAATTTTAAAAGCTTTGAAGCTAATATTATTTCACTTAGACAATACCACAATTTCAAGTCGGTTGCGTTTAAAATTGTTCAATTTTAAATGTTTTGATTTTGAACGTCTTAAAGTTATAAATATTATAATTAATTATACTCTTTATTGTAAGAATATTTAATTAAGTATATGGGCGATTTGCAAATAGATTTCAATTTTGATTCCCGAGATGCGAGTAAATTGAAGTTTTAAATTATGCAATAATTGTTATCAGTTTTCTTAGATATATGTACCAGGATGTACTTTATAATGTGGGCAAGCTGTTGGATCTAGACTATTGATTTTTCCACTGATTTGTTTCTAAATTATTCTTTTACTCAAAGTACATTATTATAAAGGTTTAAAACTGGGATTGTTAGGCTTAGCGGGTAAAAATAATTCGAATTTTTTTTAATGTGTAAAAAATTGTCTGCACATTCTAAAAAATTTTCCAAATTTTTTTTTTTCAAATTTAAAAATATTTGAAAATAAAATTTTGTAAAATAAGTGATTAAAACTGTATTATATCAATATATCATTTTTAAATGCTATCATCATCATTATAACTTTTAAAACATAGGAAACGATTAACAAAGTTAGGAATAAGTCACCAGTATTTGATTGAATAAAAACTATTATTATAATATTTTAGAAAAATCATTTCCTTATGATGGTCCTTGTTATGAGTACTCTGGACTGAGAGATATTTTCTTTTAGTGTTTCAACAAGCAGGAGTGGTTATAAATAGGTGAAAGAGAAAAGTTAAGGAAGTAAATTTACGTAGAAAACTTGTTTAAAAATGGAAAATTAGAGAAAAGAACGGTAGAGAAATAGTAAGAGGATACAATGGGCATCGTGATCTAAGGATTCTTTGGCAGAACTTCTAGCTTTTCTTTCTCTTCGTCTAGTAGCTGTAAATTCAACTTTTTTCCGAGTGTTTTTCTTCTTGTTTGTTTGAGTCTTATCAGGATCATTTTTACTTAATATTTCTATGACTTTTGGGGTTTTGATTTGGCGATGTAAATAATCGAAGGAATACCTTGCTGGCCCACCCGTTGAGCAAAAATAGCAAGATATTAGGTTCAAGTGACAGCTCTCACAAGAAAGCTCTCTTGGCACCAAATCATTTGCGAATTGTTTTTGCCAAACCAATTGGTGGATTTGCATTGTTTTAGGGATAGGTTTTAGACCTTGCAACAATATTTCTTGAATTTTGCATATGTCGTCTGGCGTAACTACAAAAATCTTGCATTGTAGTTTTGCGGTACATTGAACAAAGCTTTCGATTGTGGAAATATCATGTCCCTGAACTATATCCCTATCTGCGGTACTTTTTACGTTAGCACCAACGCCATCAGCAATGTTCTTCCCATGTCCAGCTTCGTAGAAATTCCAGGTTGCTCCTTTAAAGTTGAACTTCTTGCACATCTCTTTCATCAGATAAAAGTTCTCCTTATTCCGATATTGTGTTGTGGGTCCATCGCTGATGAAGTGAATTACATCTGCATCATCTACCATTGTTCTTAAAAGGTTCATTACTGGAGTTAAGTGGGCCCAAATGCTGCAAGGATCATGGCGCAATGATTCTGATACTGTACAGAACGTTGCATGTTTTAAATCTCCGTCATTTACATAGTAGAAGGCACCTGTGTGCAGCGATAATTGTTTTTTGGACGTCGCAAAGTGCGTTCCATGAACTTCTGTCGCATACTTCATATACCAATTTTGAGACCAATCCATAACAATAAAAACTTGAGATTTTGGTAGATTAACCCTCAGATATATTATGCACAATATTTGATGAACTGTACGATATGCGTGTGGAAAAAACAATGTGATCTCAACGTCTACAAGTTCCACTAAATTCTTTAGGGTAGTACTAATCTTTTTCTTGGAAGTAACTAACACCGAAATCTTTTTTCCTTTATTATTAACCCGCTCTTCTTTCTCAGAAATCCACTTGTAGAAGAACACTGGAAAATTCTTATCTGTAGGTAATTTTGAAATAAATTCACACATCTCTTTGAACTTATTCTTACATTCATCGCATTCTCGATACATGCAGTACTTATTTTCCACGTCACAGCACAATTCCTTGAAAAATTCGTTTAGCGTATAAGCTTTTGTTACATTATTGAAACGTAACTTGTCAAATAGAAAAGTGAAATTTGCGTGCTTCACACAGAGACAAGTATCTCTTTCACCTAGGCGTTGTTTAACTACCCAGAAAGGCTTTAATCTCCGAAATGTTGCGCAAGACATTTTGATTTTGTTCGTATCAACAAACTTTTTGTAGAGCTCTGCTATTGTGTCTCTCATATAACGTTTTTGCTTTCTCAATTTGCCTTTGGAAATAAAAGATTTCTTTTCTGGAGTCTGAAAAGAGTTTTCTTCATCGTCGAAGAATTGTTCAACAATAAGTCTCATTTTGCCTATCGTATTTTTGACTATTTTTCTGTGGTGATGGTAAGAGAAAAAATCTTTTGATTCTTTCACAAACCTATATTTCTCAATCAAACCTCCAGATAAATTTTTACATAAAATTTGCTTCTCTGTTTCATTTTGTCCTTTCTGGTTGATATTTGCTTGCCTTTTAAAGACTTTCATGAACAGAAGTTTCCTTCTAATTACGTCTGTTTTTTCGTTTAACAGCTCGTCCTCTCTTTTTTCTGGAGATGATCTATTATTTTTAGAGTTTCGAATATGCATCCTTTGAAACCTTTTTTCCCGTCGATCAATTAACTTTGCTTGCATTGATAGTCTATTTTTGAATCGAATTATGAGTTTCCTATATTTGTATTTTTTCTCCTAATTTTTAAACCGTTAATTTTCTTAGAAGAGTTTTTTTTTAAACCGATACAAACGATTAGATTCTATCCATTTTTCTCTCTGAATTTTTTGCTCTACTTCTGGTTTATCTCCAATTAGTTTCACTTTATTATGCTCTCTCCTTACACGCCATCTTTCTCTTTCTTCCGCCTTTGCTTTTTCCCACTCTTCTATATTGGATTTTAATTTCTCCCTTCGCTTTCTTTGCTGTTCTCGTCTTAAAGCTTTTTTCCTTTGCAAAATCTCATCGCATGTCGAACTTGGTTTGTCCTTTTTCACTCTTGACATAGTTTAATTTACCTTGATTAGGGAAAAAGGGAAAGGAATAAATCAAAAAGACAAAAAAAAAACATAACCCAGCTGAAAATTCCTGTACAGGAACCTCGAAGGATCCTGCACATGTTCCTGTACACGAACCTGTACAGGTAATCTTGACGGTTCCTGTGCAGGAATTTGGCGAAGGAAATTGTACATGATCCTGTAAAGGAACATGCACCGACAACGGAACCTTTGAATGATCCTGTACGGGTGCCTGTACAGAAACGTGTATAGGACCAATTTCAGAAAGCCGTCAAAGGAACCTTTGGAAGGATCCTGTACAGAAACCGTATAGGGTCCTTTACAGAAAGCCATTGCAAAAACTGATGTCGGTTACAGCTATAAACTTGCCTTCCTTTTATTCCCTTGAAGAAACAACTCACTATCGAGAGAGCCAAGACAACAGCGAACCCTCG